>NKDA01000025.1:15000-22500 GCA_002872375.1 Eulimnadia texana
CTGTTAGCTGTGCGAGCAGCTGTAGTCATTAAACGTAATAAACTAGCAAGCAGCGTTAGCAATAACAAGCGTAAGCAATAGTCTTTACAGGCTCGGTATAGTTAGCAAGCAGCGCTAACTGTAGAGAAGCAATAGTCATTGAATGCAGTAAACTAGCAAGCAGTGTTAGCCGTAGAGAAGTAATAGCCATTATACATTTAGTAAACTAGCAGCACTGTTAGCTGTAGTCATTAAATGTAATAAACTAGCAAGCAGCGTTAGCAATAACAAGCGTAAGCAATAGTCTTTACATGCTCGGTATAGTTAGCAAGCAGCGTTAGCTGTAGACAAGCAATAGTCTTTTTAAGTTCAGTAAACTAGCAGCACTGTTAGCTGTGCGAGTAGCAATAGTCTTTAAAAGATCAGTAAAACTAGCAGCAGCTTTAGTCTAAAAGCAGCAGCAGCAGCAGGTACTCTTTCAATCCAGTTTACTATATGCTATGCGAGATTATTTCAATGGCTCACTAAAACGTTTTACTTCAATGTAAAGAGTCTCGTCAGTTGCAGTTGTAAGCAAAAGAAACTTTCAGATTATGCGGGATCCTGTTGTGTTTGGGTAGTAATTAATGGGGCAAGAATCTTGTTCAGAATTCAGTTGTAAGGTCAGACTTCAAGATTCTTGCTACACGTTTCACTTTCACGTCAAGATGTTTTGTACTTGGCCTGTAGTGTATCGGAGGCATATATATATTAAATTTACTTGTAGGCAAAAGAAACTGAAAGATTCTTTGAGATTCTTGTGTATTGGACGTTTAGCTTTTTAACGGGAATCTTTTATTAAAAGACTCGTAGGCAAACGATTTGCTTTGAAGATTCCAACAGATTCTTCAATAGTTGACTTGTAGGTTCTTGGGCACTCTGTATAACCGAGTGACGGACAAAAGATGTTCTTTCAGATACTGTTGTGTTTGGCTTTTAGTTGCTCATTTTCATTACGTTTTATCTATAGGCATCGCGTGTAACACACACATGTAGGCGAAACATTCTGAAAGATTCTTCCAAGATTCTTCCAGATTCACTGGCGTTTGACTCGTAGTTTACTAGGAATCGTACTTAGGACTCACTTGTAGGCAGCAAAGACTTGAAGATTCTTTGAGATTCTTCCAGATTCTTTATACTTGTAGGCATCGCGTGTAACGCACACATGCAGGCGAAACATTCTTCAATGATTCTTCCAAGATTCTTCCAGATTCACTGGCTTTTGACTCGTAGTTTACTAGGAATCGTACTTAGGACTCACTTGTAGGCAGCAAAGATTTGAAGATTCTCTGAGATTCTTCCAGATTCTTTATACTTGTAGGCATCGCGTGTAACGCACACATGCAGGCGAAACATTCTTCAATGATTCTTCCAAGATTCTTCCAGATTCATAGGCATTTGACTCGTAGTTTACTAAGAATCTTGGGATAATAGACTTGTAGGCAAAACAGATCATTGGAAATTGTATTGTATTTTCACTGGGGGTTTACTATAGGAATCTTGCAGATAAGTAAGAGAGAGAGATTCTCTGTGTTGGGGGTTGTAGGCAAACTTGTACAGTTTCGGTTGCAGAGTGTAATGAAAAAAAAAATTCCAAACAGTTAACAACCGATAAAAAAAAAATAGGTCATCACGCGGATAAATTAGTGATAACATTGATAGACACTGTACGACGATATCATTAAAATAGTTGACGGCTAAAGAACTACCTGGGGCAGCGTCGCGGACCAAGTTATCACTGAAAAGTAGCCCGCATGCATCGGGAGTCCCGTGAAAAACTCAAGATAACTACTATTTACGTTTAATATTTAATCCTCTGCAAGTCGCAGGGAGATCAAACTTACGTTCGAGCACTCGTCTTTTTAAACGCTGTTGCATGATGTATAAACATATCCATGTTATCACTAAAACGTTGCGGACCCCACCGGGTTACGGCGAAAGCGCCGAGTCTTTGTCACGGCCAAACGAGCCGAGCGCCTCGGGAGCTCCGGGAATTTCAGCCGCATTCGCGGTAACTTTTATTTTCTGTTAATAACTTCTTTCCCAGGAGTTACAGAGAAACGGGACCTGCACCTTCGTTCTCAGCTTTTCAAGAGCTATTGAATAGTGCATAAACACCCTCAAGTTGTAATAAAAAAAGACAGCTTGCTCTGACATCAACGGAACTCGCGATAACTTTTTATTTTTCGTTAATAACTCTTTTGCCAGGAGTCACAGAGAAACGAGACTTGCACCATCGTTCAGAGCTTTTCAAGAGCTATCGAATGGTGTATAAACACGCCCGTGTTGTAATGAAAAAGGTAGCGGACCCCGGTGCGTGCGGGCGCTCCGAAAAATTCCTCACGAGGAAGCGGCGCGAGCGCGTGAGGAGCCTCGAGGCGCTCTCCCGCACTCTCGAGAAACGTGATTTTTTTCTGAAATAACTTTTTCTGTAGAAACGGTAGAGAAACGAGACTTGGACGCACATTCTCGACTTGACGAGCGCTACCGAATGATGTAATGAGGCGACGAGAAATGTCGCGTGAAATCAGGAGTAGAGAGATTACGAACGTACATAGGGGGGTACCGTTTTCCCTATATGAGGAGGTGTCTGGTCACGAAACATTGAAATGAAGAAAGGCGGCGCGAGTACGGGTGTCCGATACAGTCCCGCGTGGTTCCCCAGAGAGCAGGAGAGGTCCGGGAAGAGCAATTTTCTCGGATTTTTCCAGTTTTTTCGGGGGAGTTAACCGCGTGCGGATCACGGACGGCCCGGCGTTTTACTTTCTGATTTTCCTTGGAGTAGGATACCAGCCCGAGGCACGGGAAGAGTTTCGCTGGAAGTCGGTAGAGGATTGCTAAGGTATAGAAGCACTGGGAGACGCGATAATTTGCTTCGCCGAACCAGACTGCTTCCCACGCTTTACCACCGATGATCGTCTAAACCCCGTCAGTGCCGAGGCCTCTCTCGCAACCAATTTTCGCAGCAGGCCGCGGATATTCCTTTGCGGATGTCCCTATGCGGCAGTTGCAACGTAAGGGCAGCGCGGGATTTCGTTTTCCGTGTGAGTGTCTCGTTCACGGCTTTCACAGCCCGGCGAGTAATCTCGCGATGGGAACGGAAACTTGTCCGCCAAGTTTTGATTGAAGAAGAAAAAGTTTGAAAGACAACTTGTCCCCCGGTTTACGGCGGAAAGGCTGTGTAAGGAACTTGCTCTCTCTCTCTGGGGGGGAGCTGGCTCCTGTGCGGTCCGACCGTCGCGGGTTTAAAGGACTCGCTGTGCTTTTCAAAAAGGCCAGCCGAGAGTGTTCTCTTCGTCTAGTCTGCCGGCAAGATATTTTTGCTTTTTTTTCTCATGTCTCTCCGGTGTGGAGACGGTGGAGAAAAAAATAGAAAATTGAGGGCCGGGAGACGCCAAGGACGCAAGTTAGAGCCCCGGCAAGCTACCTGGTTGATCCTGCCAGTAGCATATGCTTGTCTCAAAGATTAAGCCATGCATGTCTAAGTACAAGCCGCTATGCGGCGAAACCGCGAATGGCTCATTAAATCAGTTATGGTTCCTTAGATCGTACCATCCTACTTGGATAACTGTGGTAATTCTAGAGCTAATACATGCAAAGAAGCCCCGACCTCACGGGAGGGGTGCTTTTATTAGATCAAAACCAATCGGGCTTCGGCCCGTCCACTTGGTGACTCTGAATAACTTTGAGCTGATCGCACGGTCTCGAACCGGCGACGCATCTTTCAAATGTCTGCCTTATCAACTGTCGATGGTAGGTTATGCGCCTACCATGGTTGCAACGGGTAACGGGGAATCAGGGTTCGATTCCGGAGAGGGAGCCTGAGAAACGGCTACCACATCCAAGGAAGGCAGCAGGCGCGCAAATTACCCACTCCCGGCACGGGGAGGTAGTGACGAAAAATAACGATACGGGACTCTTCCGAGGCCCCGTGATTGGAATGAGTACACTTTAAATCCTTTAACGAGGACCTATTGGAGGGCAAGTCTGGTGCCAGCAGCCGCGGTAACTCCAGCTCCAATAGCGTATATTAAAGTTGTTGCGGTTAAAAAGCTCGTAGTTGGATTCCGGTCTCGGCCGGGTGGTGCCGCCTTTCACGGTGTTCGCACTGCCCAGGCCGGACAATCAACCGGACTCTATCCGGGGTGCTCTTAACCGGGTGTCCCGGGTGGCCGGTACGTTTACTTTGAACAAATTAGAGTGCTCAAAGCAGGTGCATCGCGCCTGAATATCACAGCATGGAATGATGGAATAGGACCTCGGTCTTATTTTGTTGGTTTTCTGGACCCGAGGTAATGGTTAATAGAGACAGACGGGGGCATTCGTACTGCGACGCTAGAGGTGAAATTCTTGGACCGTCGCAAGACGAACAACTGCGAAAGCATTTGCCAAGAATGTTTTCATTAATCAAGAACGAAAGTTAGAGGTTCGAAGGCGATCAGATACCGCCCTAGTTCTAACCATAAACGATGCCAACCAGCGATCCGCCGAAGTTACTCCCATGACTCGGCGGGCAGCTTCCGGGAAACCAAAGTTTTTGGGTTCCGGGGGAAGTATGGTTGCAAAGCTGAAACTTAAAGGAATTGACGGAAGGGCACCACCAGGAGTGGAGCCTGCGGCTTAATTTGACTCAACACGGGAAACCTCACCAGGCCCGGACACTGGAAGGATTGACAGATTGAGAGCTCTTTCTTGATTCGGTGGGTGGTGGTGCATGGCCGTTCTTAGTTGGTGGAGCGATTTGTCTGGTTAATTCCGATAACGAACGAGACTCTAGCCTGCTAAATAGGTGGCGGGTCCTACCCGTCCGTCACTCTTCTTAGAGGGACAAGCGGCGTCCAGCCGCATGACAGTGAGCAATAACAGGTCTGTGATGCCCTTAGATGTCCTGGGCTGCACGCGCGCTACACTGAAGGAATCAGCGTGTCTTCCCTGTCCGAGAGGACCGGGTAACCGCTGAACCTCCTTCGTGGTTGGGATTGGGGACTGAAATGATCCCCATGAACCAGGAATCCCTAGTAGGCGCAAGTCACTAGCTTGCGTCGATTACGTCCCTGCCCTTTGTACACACCGCCCGTCGCTACTACCGATTGAATGATTTAGTGAGAACTTCGGACGGACTTGTCGGGCGGAGCTTCGGCTCTGCTTCGGCGAGACTGAAAGATGTTCAAACTTGATCCTTTAGAGGAAGTAAAAGTCGTAACAAGGTTTCCGTAGGTGAACCTGCGGAAGGATCATAACCGATTTGACTCTTTGCAGTCATATCACACTTTATATACCCGTTGCATGAGGAACTTTTTTTGCTTCGGCAATAGAGTCCCGATTGCTCGGAGTTGAACGATTCTTTGAAAAGCTGCGACGGAGTCTGGTCACATTGACCGGTAATCTCTGTGATAGTTGCGGCTAGCTGAGGGTCTTGAAGCCGAAACGAGGGCTGGTTTTTTTTTTTCTCTCACGAGAGAAAAGAAACCTGCGTGGCTCTGTACCGCTATTGAAATGACTCTTTTGCTGGGTACCTAACGGTTTAAAGATTTATTCTCCCGCCCGCAGAGTCGCAGCGAAGGAGCTCGCTCGATCCTCACACGGTTTGTAAAGACCGCACAAACTATCCTATACATGTCGTGAGAAACTTTTTGTTTCGCACTGTACGGTTGGTAGTTGGAAACAGCCTTGTTTTTCGCCGGTTTTGGAGAAGTTGGCCCTAACGAGTTCTGGCGCTGACTGACCTCAAGACCTGGACTGAGAACTCTGGCTAAAACTGTTTATTATGACCCTGAACGGTGGATCACTCGGCTCGTGGATCGATGAAGAACGCAGCAAAATGCGCTAATCCATGCGAACTGCAGAACACATGGAGCATCGAAACTTTGAACGCAAATGGCGGCCCAGCTTCGCGCTCGGGCCACACCTGGCTGAGGGTCGGATGAATACATCCATCACAACATTTTTTGTTGTGCTCTGGGCGACGTGGCCGGCCTATAAGGCTGGCTGTGCCGTCTTAAATACAGAAGAAACGATTCGGGAAAGTGTGTTCAACACTGCTCTCGTTGTTTGTCCTTTTCTGTGCCCCATTTCAACGCTTTGGTTGGCGTTTATTCTCGCTAACGAGAGAACAAGAAGGCTGGCAAAATGTTTCCGCTAGTGTGCGGGAATAAAATGCCTCGGCCTCGATGTGATCTCTGAGGGAGAAAGACGTGAGTACAACAGCCGAAGTCGGGGGCGAGCAGGAATTTGCAAACGGCGGCGTAACAGCTCTTTTGTTATAAGAGAGCGGCCGCTGAGTTTATGTTTGCGACCTGTTTGTACGGAATTTGTTGGCAAGAGAGAGCTTGGTGGCTCTTCCGTTCGTTTTGACAAGTTTTTAAAAACAAACTATCACTGACCTCAGAGCAGGTGAGACTACCCGCTGAACTTAAGCATATCACTAAGCGGAGGAAAAGAAACTAACAAGGATTCCCCTAGTAGCGGCGAGCGAAGAGGGAAAAGCCCAGCACCGAACCTCGCGCCTTCGGGTGTCGCGGAATGTGGTGTTCAGGAGGACCGTGCGCGTCTGTCCGGTATCGTCCAAGTCTCCATGAATGGGGCCAGCAACCCAGAGAGGGTGTCAGGCCCGTGGTGACGAGCCGCGACCGTGCATTGGGTCTCTCCTTAGAGTCGGGTTGCTTGAGAGTGCAGCCCTAAGCGGGAGGTAAACTCCTTCTAAGGCTAAATACGGCCACGAGACCGATAGCAAACAAGTACCGCGAGGGAAAGTTGAAAAGAACTTTGAAGAGAGAGTTCAAGAGTGCGTGAAACCGTTCAGGGGGTTAAACGGGTGGGCCCTCGAAGGTCGAAAGGTCCCCATCACGGCTCTCGCGAGTCGGCCCGTGGCGTGCTGTGATTCCTCTCGGAACACCTCGTCGCGGTTCGCCGGTTTACGGGGGCTGTTAGCTGGGGGCCCAGTAGGACTCCGCAACCGGCTGGCGGGCCGTCAGAAGGGTTCTGGAGGAAGCCCCCACGCGGGGTGGATTCCGGGATTTCCGGACGGTCCCGTCGGCCGTGAACCGAAATTTCTCTCCTCACGGGGAGAATATAGCGGAGAGTAGTGTCGGGTCCCACCCGACCCGTCTTGAAACACGGACCAAGGAGTCTAACATGTGCGCGAGTCGTCGGGTACTACAAAACCCGAAGGCGCAATGAAAGTGAAGGCCACCCTCGTTGGCGGCTGAGGGGAGATCCCGTTCTGCTCCGGTAGCTCGGGCGCATCCCCGGGGCGTCGAAGCCGCGTTGCCGGCTAGACGCACCAAGAGCGTACACGTTGGGACCCGAAAGATGGTGACCTATGCCTGACCAGGACGAAGCCAGGGGAAACCCTGGTGGAGGTCCGCAGCGATTCTGACGTGCAAATCGATCGTCTGAGTTGGGTATAGGGGCGAAAGACTAATCGAACCATCTAGTAGCTGGTTCCCCCGAAGTTTCCCTCAGGATAGCTGGTGCTCGCAG
>NKDA01000025.1:27500-35000 GCA_002872375.1 Eulimnadia texana
ACACACACATGTAGGCGAAACATTCTGAAAGATTCTTTCAAGATTCTTCCAGATTCACTGGCTTTTGACTCGTAGTTTACTAGGAATCGTACTTAGGACTCACTTGTAGGCAGCAAAGACTTGGAGATTCTCTGAGATTCTTACAGATTCTTTATACTTGTAGGCATCGCGTGTAACACACACGTGCAGGCGAAACGCTCTGAAAGATTCTTTCAAGATTCTTCCAGATTCACTGGCTTTTGACTCGTAGTTTACTAGGAATCGTACTTAGGACTCACTTGTAGGCAGCAAAGATTTGAAGATTCTCTGAGATTCTTCCAGATTCCTTATACTTGTAGGCATCGCGTGTAACGCACACATGCAGGCGAAATATTCTTCAATGATTCTTCCAAAATTCTTCCAGATTCACTGGCTTTTGACTCGTAGTTTACTAGGAATCGTACTTAGGACTCACTTGTAGGCAGCAAAGATTTGAAGATTCTCTGAGATTCTTCCAGATTCTTTATACTTGTAGGCATCGCGTGTAACACACACATGCAGGCGAAACATTCTTCAATGATTCTTCCAAGATTCTTCCAGATTCACTGGCTTTTGACTCGTAGTTTACTAGGAATCGTACTTAGGACTCACTTGTAGGCAGCAAAGACTTGGAGATTCTCTGAGATTCTTACAGATTCTTTATACTTGTAGGCATCGCGTGTAACACACACGTGCAGGCGAAACGCTCTGAAAGATTCTTTCAAGATTCTTCCAGATTCACTGGCTTTTGACTCGTAGTTTACTAGGAATCGTACTTAGGACTCACTTGTAGGCAGCAAAGATTTGAAGATTCTCTGAGATTCTTCCAGATTCCTTATACTTGTAGGCATCGCGTGTAACGCACACATGCAGGCGAAATATTCTTCAATGATTCTTCCAAAATTCTTCCAGATTCACTGGCTTTTGACTCGTAGTTTACTAGGAATCGTACTTAGGACTCACTTGTAGGCAGCAAAGATTTGAAGATTCTCTGAGATTCTTCCAGATTCTTTATACTTGTAGGCATCGCGTGTAACACACACATGCAGGCGAAACATTCTTCAATGATTCTTCCAAGATTCTTCCAGATTCACTGGCTTTTGACTCGTAGTTTACTAGGAATCGTACTTAGGACTCACTTGTAGGCAGCAAAGACTTGGAGATTCTCTGAGATTCTTACAGATTCTTTATACTTGTAGGCATCGCGTGTAACACACACGTGCAGGCGAAACGCTCTGAAAGATTCTTTCAAGATTCTTCCAGATTCACTGGCTTTTGACTCGTAGTTTACTAGGAATCGTACTTAGGACTCACTTGTAGGCAGCAAAGATTTGAAGATTCTCTGAGATTCTTCCAGATTCCTTATACTTGTAGGCATCGCGTGTAACGCACACATGCAGGCGAAATATTCTTCAATGATTCTTCCAAAATTCTTCCAGATTCACTGGCTTTTGACTCGTAGTTTACTAGGAATCGTACTTAGGACTCACTTGTAGGCAGCAAAGATTTGAAGATTCTCTGAGATTCTTCCAGATTCTTTATACTTGTAGGCATCGCGTGTAACACACACATGCAGGCGAAACATTCTTCAATGATTCTTCCAAGATTCTTCCAGATTCACTGGCTTTTGACTCGTAGTTTACTAGGAATCGTACTTAGGACTCACTTGTAGTCAGCAAAGACTTGGAGATTCTCTGAGATTCTTACAGATTCTTTATACTTGTAGGCATCGCGTGTAACACACACGTGCAGGCGAAACGCTCTGAAAGATTCTTTCAAGATTCTTCCAGATTCACTGGCTTTTGACTCGTAGTTTACTAGGAATCGTACTTAGGACTCACTTGTAGGCAGCAAAGACTTGGAGATTCTCTGAGATTCTTACAGATTCTTTATACTTGTTGGCATCGCGTGTAACACACACATGCAGGCGAAACATTCTGAAAGATTCTTTCAAGATTCTTCCAGATTCATAGGAACTTGACTCGTAGTTTACTAAGAATCTTGGGATAATAGACTTGTAGGCAAAACAGATCCTTGGAAATTGTATTGTATTTTCACTGGGGGTTTACTCTAGGAATCTTGCAGATAAGTAAGAGAGGGATTCTCTGTGTTGGCCTGTAGGCAAACTTGTACAGTTTCAGTTGCAAAGTGTAATGAAAAAAAAAATTTCTAACAGTTAACAACCGATAAAAAAAAATAGGTCATCACGCGGATAAATTAGTGATAACATTGATAGACACTGTACGACGATATCATTAAAATAGTTGACGGCTAAACAACTACCTGGGGCAGCGTCGCGGACCAAGTTATCACTGAGAAGTAGCCAGCATGCACCGGGAGTCCCGCGAGGAACTCACGATAACTACTATTTACGTTTAATATTTAATCTTCTGCAAGTCGCAGGAAGATCAAACTTGCGTCCGAGCACTCGTCTTTTTAAAAGCTGCTGCATGATGTATAAACATATCCATGTTATCACTAAAACGTTGCGGACCCCACCGGGTTACGGCGAAAGCGCCAAGTCTTTGTCACGGCCAAACGAGCCCAGCGCCTTGGGAGTATTCCGGGAATTTCAGCCGCATTCGCGGTAACTTTTATTTTCTCTTAATAACTTCTTTCCTAGGAGTCACAGAGAAACGGGACTTGCACCGTCGTTCTCAGCTTTCCAAGAGCTATCGAATAGTGTATGAACACCCTCAAGTTGTAATAAAAAAAAGGCAGCTTGCCCTGACATCAACGGGACTCGCGATAACTTTTTATTTTTCGTTAATAACTCTTTTGCCAGGAGTCACAGAGAAACGAGACTTGCACCATCGTTCCGAGCTTTTCAAGGGCGATCGAATGGTATATAAACACGCCTGTGTTGTAATGAAAAAGGTAGCGGACCCCGGTGCGTGCGGGCGCTCCGAAAAATTCTTCACGAAGAACCGGCGCGACGCGTGTGAGGAGCCTCGAGGCGCTTTCCCGCACTCTCGAGAAACGTGATTTTTTTCTAAAATAACTTTTTCTGTACAAACGGTAGAGAAACGAGACTTGGACGCACATTCTCGACTTGACAAGCGCTACCGACTGATGAAATGAGGCGACGAGAAATGTCGCGTGAAATCAGGAGTAGAGAAATTACGAACGTACATAGGGGGGTACCGTTTTCCACATATGAGGAGGTGTCTGGTCTCGAAACATGAAATGAAGAAACGTGAGGACGGGTGTCCGACACGGTCCCGCGAGGCCCTGGGAGAACATGAGAGATCCGTGAAGAGCAATTTTCTCGGACTTTTCTAGTTTTTTCGGGAATTTCCGCGTGCGGATCACGGACGGCCCGGAGTTACTTTCTGTTTTCCTTGGAGTAGGGTACCAGCCCGAGGCACGGGAAGAGTTTCGCTGGAAGTCGGTAGAGGATTGCTAAGGTACAGAAGCACTGGGAGACGCGATAATTTGCTTCGCCGAACCAGACTGCTTCCCACGCTTTACCACCGATGATCGTCTAAACCCCGTCAGTGCCGAGGCCTCTCTCGCAACCAATTTTCGCAGCAGGCCGCGGATATTCCTTTGCGGATGTCCCCATGCGGCAGTTGCAACGAAGGGCAGCGCGGGATTTCGTTTTCCGAGTGAGTGTCTCGTTCACGGCTTTCACAGCCCGGCGAGTAATCTCGCGATGGGAACGGAAACTTGTCCGCCAAGTTTGATTGAAGAAGAAGAAGAAGTTTGAAAGACAACTTGTCCCCCGGTTTACGGCGGAAAGGCTGTGTAAGGAACTTGCTCTCTCTCTCTGGGGGGGAGCTGGCTCCTGTGCGGTCCCACCGTCGCGGGTTTAAAGGACTCGCTGTGCTTTTCAAAAAGGCCAGCCGAGGGTGTTCTCTTCGTCTAGTCTGCCGGCAAGATATTTTTGCTTTTTTCTCATGTCTCTCCGGTGTGGAGACGGTGGAGAAAAAAATAAAAAGTTGAGGGCCGGGAGACGCCAAGGACGCAAGTTAGAGCCCCGGCAAGCTACCTGGTTGATCCTGCCAGTAGCATATGCTTGTCTCAAAGATTAAGCCATGCATGTCTAAGTACAAGCCGCTATGCGGCGAAACCGCGAATGGCTCATTAAATCAGTTATGGTTCCTTAGATCGTACCATCCTACTTGGATAACTGTGGTAATTCTAGAGCTAATACATGCAAAGAAGCCCCGACCTCACGGGAGGGGTGCTTTTATTAGATCAAAACCAATCGGGCTTCGGCCCGTCCACTTGGTGACTCTGAATAACTTTGAGCTGATCGCACGGTCTCGAACCGGCGACGCATCTTTCAAATGTCTGCCTCATCAACTGTCGATGGTAGGTTATGCGCCTACCATGGTTGCAACGGGTAACGGGGAATCAGGGTTCGATTCCGGAGAGGGAGCCTGAGAAACGGCTACCACATCCAAGGAAGGCAGCAGGCGCGCAAATTACCCACTCCCGGCACGGGGAGGTAGTGACGAAAAATAACGATACGGGACTCTTCGGAGGCCCCGTGATTGGAATGAGTACATTTAAATCCTTTAACGCGGACCTATTGGAGGGCAAGTCTGGTGCCAGCAGCCGCGGTAACTCCAGCTCCAATAGCGTATATTAAAGTTGTTGCGGTTAAAAAGCTCGTAGTTGGATTCCGGTCTCGGCCGGGTGGTGCCGCCTTTCACGGTGTTCGCACTGCCCAGGCCGGACAACCAACCGGACTCTATCCGGGGTGCTCTTAACCGGGTGTCCCGGGTGGCCGGTACGTTTACTTTGAACAAATTAGAGTGCTCAAAGCAGGTGCATCGCGCCTGAATATCACAGCATGGAATGATGGAATAGGACCTCGGTCTTATTTTGTTGGTTTTCTGGACCCGAGGTAATGGTTAAAAGAGACAGACGGGGGCATTCGTACTGCGACGCTAGAGGTGAAATTCTTGGACCGTCGCAAGACGAACAACTGCGAAAGCATTTGCCAAGAATGTTTTCATTAATCAAGAACGAAAGTTAGAGGTTCGAAGGCGATCAGATACCGCCCTAGTTCTAACCATAAACGATGCCAACCAGCGATCCGCCGAAGTTGATCCCATGACTCGGCGGGCAGCTTCCGGGAAACCAAAGTTTTTGGGTTCCGGGGGAAGTATGGTTGCAAAGCTGAAACTTAAAGGAATTGACGGAAGGGCACCACCAGGAGTGGAGCCTGCGGCTTAATTTGACTCAACACGGGAAACCTCACCAGGCCCGGACACTGGAAGGATTGACAGATTGAGAGCTCTTTCTTGATTCGGTGGGTGGTGGTGCATGGCCGTTCTTAGTTGGTGGAGCGATTTGTCTGGTTAATTCCGATAACGAACGAGACTCTAGCCTGCTAAATAGGTGGCGGGTCCTACCCGTCCGTCACTCTTCTTAGAGGGACAAGCGGCGTCCAGCCGCATGACAGTGAGCAATAACAGGTCTGTGATGCCCTTAGATGTCCTGGGCTGCACGCGCGCTACACTGAAGGAATCAGCGTGTCTTCCCTGTCCGAGAGGACCGGGTAACCGCTGAACCTCCTTCGTGGTTGGGATTGGGGACTGAAATGATCCCCATGAACCAGGAATCCCTAGTAGGCGCAAGTCACTAGCTTGCGTCGATTACGTCCCTGCCCTTTGTACACACCGCCCGTCGCTACTACCGATTGAATGATTTAGTGAGAACTTCGGACGGACATGTCGGGTGGAGCTTCGGCTCTGCTTCGGCGAGACTGAAAGATGTTCAAACTTGATCCTTTAGAGGAAGTAAAAGTCGTAACAAGGTTTCCGTAGGTGAACCTGCGGAAGGATCATAACCGATTTGACTCTTTGCAGTCATATCACACTTTATATACCCGTTGCATGAGGAACTTTTTTTGCTTCGGCAACATAGTCCCGATTGCTCGGAGTTGAACGATTCTTTGAAAAGCTGCGACGGAGTCTGGTCACATTGACCGGTAATCTCTGTGATAGTTGCGGCTAGCTGAGGGTCTTGAAGCCGAAACGAGGGCTGGTTTTTTTTTTTCTCTCACGAGAGAAAAGAAACCTGCGTGGCTCTGTACCGCTATTGAAATGACTTTTTTGCTGGGTACCTAACGGTTTAAAGATTTATTCTCCCGCCCGCAGAGTCGCAGCGAAGGAGCTCGCTCGATCCTCACACGGTTTGTAAAGACCGCACAAACTATCCTATACATGTCGTGAGAAACTTTTTGTTTCGCACTGTACGGTTGGTAGTTGGAAACAGCCTTGTTTTTCGCCGGTTTTGGAGAAGTTGGCCCTAACGAGTTCTGGCGCTGACTGACCTCAAGACCTGGACTGAGAACTCTGGCTAAAACTGTTTATTATGACCCTGAACGGTGGATCACTCGGCTCGTGGATCGATGAAGAACGCAGCAAAATGCGCTAATCCATGCGAACTGCAGAACACATGGAGCATCGAAACTTTGAACGCAAATGGCGGCCCAGCTTCGCGCTCGGGCCACACCTGGCTGAGGGTCGGATGAATACATCCATCACAACATTTTTTGTTGTGCTCTGGGCGACGTGGCCGGCCTATAAGGCTGGCTGTGCCGTCTTAAATACAGAAGAAACGATTCGGGAAAGTGTGTTCAACACTGCTCTCGTTGTTTGTCCTTTTCTGTGCCCCATTTCAACGCTTTGGTTGGCGTTTATTCTCGCTAACGGGAGAACAAGAAGGCTGGCAAAATGTTTCCGCTAGTGTGCGGTAATAAAATGCCTTGGCCTCGATGTGATCTCTGAGGGAGAAAGACGTGAGTACAACAGCCGAAGTCGGGGGCGAGCAGGAATTTGCAAACGGCGGCGTAACAGCTCTTTTGTTAAAAGAGAGCGGCCGCTGAGTTTATGTTTGCGACCTGTTTGTACGGAATTTGTTGACAAGAGAGAGCTTGGTGGCTCTTCCGTTCGTTTTGACAAGTTTTTAAAAACAAACTATCACTGACCTCAGAGCAGGTGAGACTACCCGCTGAACTTAAGCATATCACTAAGCGGAGGAAAAGAAACTAACAAGGATTCCCCTAGTAGCGGCGAGCGAAGAGGGAAAAGCCCAGCACCGAACCTCGCGCCCTCGGGTGTCGCGGAATGTGGTGTTCAGGAGGACCGTGCGCGTCTGTCCGGTATCGTCCAAGTCTCCATGAATGGGGCCAGCAACCCAGAGAGGGTGTCAGGCCCGTGGTGACGAGCCGCGACCGTGCATTGGGTCTCTCCTTAGAGTCGGGTTGCTTGAGAGTGCAGCCCTAAGCGGGAGGTAAACTCCTTCTAAGGCTAAATACGGCCACGAGACCGATAGCAAACAAGTACCGCGAGGGAAAGTTGAAAAGAACTTTGAAGAGAGAGTTCAAGAGTGCGTGAAACCGTTCAGGGGGTTAAACGGGTGGGCCCTCGAAGGTCGAAAGGTCCCCATCACGGCTCTCGCGAGTCGGCCCGTGGCGTGTCGTGATTCCTCTCGGAACACCTCGTCGCGGTTCGCCGGTTTACG
>NKDA01000025.1:40000-45000 GCA_002872375.1 Eulimnadia texana
ACACGTTTCACTTTCACGTCAAGATGTTTTGTACTTGGTCTGTAGTGTATCGGAGGCATATATATTAAATTTACTTGTAGGCAAAAGAAACAGCATGATTCTTTGAGATTCTTGTGTATTGGACGTTTAGCTTTTTAACGGGAACCTTTCATTAAAAGACTCGCAGGCAAACGATTTGCTTTGAAGATTCCTACAGATTCTTCAATAGTTGACTTGTAGGTTCTTGGGCACTCTGATATAACCGAGTGACGGACAGTAGATGTTTCTTTCAGATACTGTTGTGTTTGGCTTTATTACGAATATCCTTTAAAGAAAAAACTGCAGGCACTCGGATTCTTGCACCTTCATTTGCACTTGACTCGTAGTCTATGAGGAATCTTTTATAAAAAAAGACTTTGGGAGCAATGGAGATTCGTTCAGATTCTTCCACATACTTTTTTGCATTCGGCTTGCAGGTTCATAAGAAACCCTGTATAATAGACTTGTAGGCAAAACATTGTATAAGAATTCTTCCAGATTCTTTACACTTGAAGGCATCGCGTGTAAGAGACATGCAGGCGAAACATTCTGAAAGATTCTTTCAAGATTCTTCCAGATTCACTGGCGTTTGACTCGTAGTTTACTTGGAATCGTACTTAGGACTCACTTGTAGGCAGCAAAGATTTGAAGATTCTCTGAGATTCCTCCAGATTCTTTATACTTGTAGGCATCGCGTGTAACACACACATGCAGGCGAAACATTCTGAAAGATTCTTCCAAGATTCTTCCGGATTCACTGGCATTTGACTCGTAGTTTACTAGGAATCGTACTTAGGACTCGCTTGTGGGCAGCAAAGATTTGAAGATTCTCTGAGATTCTTACAGATTCTTTACACTTGTAGGCATCGCGTGTAACACACACACGTGCAGGCGAAACATTCTGAAAGATTCTTTCAAGATTCTTCAGATTCATAGGCATTTGACTCGTAGTTTACTAGGAATCGTACTTAGGACTCACTTGTAGGCAGCAATGATTTGAAGATTCTCTGAGATTCCTCCAGATTCTTTATACTTGTAGGCATCGCGTGTAACACACACGTGCAGGCGAAACATTCTTAAATGATTCTTCCAAGATTCTTCCAGATTCATTGGCATTTGACTCGTAGTTTAATAAGAATCTTGGGATAATAGACTTGTAGGCAAAACAGATCCTTGGAAATTGTATTGTATTTTCACTGGGGTTTACTATAGGAATCTTGCAGATAAGTAAGAGAGAGAGATTCTCTGTGTTGGGGTTGTAGGCAAACTTGTACAGTTTCAGTTGCAGAGTGTAATGAAAAAAAAAAATTCCAAACAGTTAACAACCGATAAAAAAAAAAATAGGTCATCACGCGGATAAATTAGTGATAACATTGATAGACACTGTACGACGATATCATTAAAATAGTTGACGGCTAAAGAACTACCTGGGCAGCGTCGCGGACCAAGTTATCACTGAAAAGTAGCCCGCATGCATCGGGAGTCCCGTGAAAAACTCACGATAACTACTATTTACGTTTAATATTTCATCTTCTGCAAGTCGCAGGAAGATCAAACTTACGTCCGAGCACTCGTCTTTTTAAACGCTGTTGCATGATGTATAAACATATCCATGTTATCCCTAAAACGTTGCGGACCCCACCGGGTTACGGCGAAAGCGCCGAGTCTTTGTCACGGCCAAACGAGCCGAGCGCCTCGGGAGTTCCGCGAATTTCAGCCGCATTCGCGGTAACTTTTATTTTCTGTTAATAACTTCTTTCCTAGGAATCACAGAGAAACGGGACTTGCACCATCGTTCTCAGCTTTTCAAGAGCTATCGAATAGTGCATAAACATCCTCATGTTGTAATAAAAAAGGCAGCTTGCCCTGACATCAACGGAACTCGCGATAACTTTTTATTTTTCGTTAATAACTCTTTTGCCAGGAGTCACAGAGAAACGAGACTTGCACCATCGTTCCGAGCTTTTCAAGAGCTATCGAATGGTGTAAAAACACGCCCGTGTTGTAATGAAAAAGGTAGCGGACCCCGGTGCGTGCGGGCGCTCCGAAAAATTCCTCACGAGGAAGCGGCGCGAGCGCGTGAGGAGCCTCGAGGCGCTCTCCCGCACTCTCGAGAAACGTGATTTTTTCCTGAAATAACTTTTTCTGTAGAAACGGTAGAGAAACGAGACTTGGACGCACATTCTCGACTTGACAAGCGCTACCGAATGATGTAATGAGGCGACGAGAAATGTCGCGTGAAATCAGGAGTAGAGAGATTACGAACGTACATAGGGGGGTACCGTTTTCCCTATATGAGGAGGTGTCTGGTCACGAAACATTGAAATGAAGAAAGGCGGCGCGAGTACGGGTGTCCGATACAGTCCCGCGTGGTTCCCCAGAGAGCAGGAGAGGTCCGGGAAGAGCAATTTTCTCGGATTTTTCCAGTTTTTTCGGGGAGTTAACCGCGTGCGGATCACGGACGGCCCGGCGTTTTACTTTCTGATTTTCCTTGGAGTAGGATACCAGCCCGAGGCACGGGAAGAGTTTCGCTGGAAGTCGGTAGAGGATTGCTAAGGTATAGAAGCACTGGGAGACGCGATAATTTGCTTCGCCGAACCAGACTGCTTCCCACGCTTTACCACCGATGATCGTCTAAACCCGTCAGTGCCGAGGCCTCTCTCGCAACCAATTTTCGCAGCAGGCCGCGGATATTCCTTTGCGGATGTCCCTATGCGGCAGTTGCAACGTAAGGGCAGCGCGGGATTTCGTTTTCCGTGTGAGTGTCTCGTTCACGGCTTTCACAGCCCGGCGAGTAATCTCGCGATGGGAACGGAAACTTGTCCGCCAAGTTTGATTGAAGAAGAAGAAGTTTGAAAGACAACTTGTCCCCGGTTTACGGCGGAAAGGCTGTGTAAGGAACTTGCTCTCTCTCTCTGGGGGGAGCTGGCTCCTGTGCGGCCCGACCGTCGCGGGTTTAAAGGACTCGCTGTGCTTTTCAAAAAGGCCAGCCGAGAGTGTTCTCTTCGTCTAGTCTGCCGGCAAGATATTTTTGCTTTTTTCTCATGTCTCTCCGGTGTGGAGACGGTGGAGAAAAAAATAAAAAATTGAGGGCCGGGAGACGCCAAGGACGCAAGTTAGAGCCCGGCAAGCTACCTGGTTGATCCTGCCAGTAGCATATGCTTGTCTCAAAGATTAAGCCATGCATGTCTAAGTACAAGCCGCTATGCGGCGAAACCGCGAATGGCTCATTAAATCAGTTATGGTTCCTTAGATCGTACCATCCTACTTGGATAACTGTGGTAATTCTAGAGCTAATACATGCAAAGAAGCCCCGACCTCACGGGAGGGGTGCTTTTATTAGATCAAAACCAATCGGGCTTCGGCCCGTCCACTTGGTGACTCTGAATAACTTTGAGCTGATCGCACGGTCTCGAACCGGCGACGCATCTTTCAAATGTCTGCCTTATCAACTGTCGATGGTAGGTTATGCGCCTACCATGGTTGCAACGGGTAACGGGGAATCAGGGTTCGATTCCGGAGAGGGAGCCTGAGAAACGGCTACCACATCCAAGGAAGGCAGCAGGCGCGCAAATTACCCACTCCCGGCACGGGGAGGTAGTGACGAAAAATAACGATACGGGACTCTTCCGAGGCCCCGTGATTGGAATGAGTACACTTTAAATCCTTTAACGAGGACCTATTGGAGGGCAAGTCTGGTGCCAGCAGCCGCGGTAACTCCAGCTCCAATAGCGTATATTAAAGTTGTTGCGGTTAAAAAGCTCGTAGTTGGATTCCGGTCTCGGCCGGGTGGTGCCGCCTTTCACGGTGTTCGCACTGCCCAGGCCGGACAATCAACCGGACTCTATCCGGGGTGCTCTTAACCGGGTGTCCCGGGTGGCCGGTACGTTTACTTTGAACAAATTAGAGTGCTCAAAGCAGGTGCATCGCGCCTGAATATCACAGCATGGAATGATGGAATAGGACCTCGGTCTTATTTTGTTGGTTTTCTGGACCCGAGGTAATGGTTAATAGAGACAGACGGGGCATTCGTACTGCGACGCTAGAGGTGAAATTCTTGGACCGTCGCAAGACGAACAACTGCGAAAGCATTTGCCAAGAATGTTTTCATTAATCAAGAACGAAAGTTAGAGGTTCGAAGGCGATCAGATACCGCCCTAGTTCTAACCATAAACGATGCCAACCAGCGATCCGCCGAAGTTACTCCATGACTCGGCGGGCAGCTTCCGGGAAACCAAAGTTTTTGGGTTCCGGGGAAGTATGGTTGCAAAGCTGAAACTTAAAGGAATTGACGGAAGGGCACCACCAGGAGTGGAGCCTGCGGCTTAATTTGACTCAACACGGGAAACCTCACCAGGCCCGGACACTGGAAGGATTGACAGATTGAGAGCTCTTTCTTGATTCGGTGGGTGGTGGTGCATGGCCGTTCTTAGTTGGTGGAGCGATTTGTCTGGTTAATTCCGATAACGAACGAGACTCTAGCCTGCTAAATAGGTGGCGGGTCCTACCCGTCCGTCACTCTTCTTAGAGGACAAGCGGCGTCCAGCCGCATGACAGTGAGCAATAACAGGTCTGTGATGCCCTTAGATGTCCTGGCTGCACGCGCGCTACACTGAAGGAATCAGCGTGTCTTCCCTGTCCGAGAGGACCGGGTAACCGCTGAACCTCCTTCGTGGTTGGGATTGGGGACTGAAATGATCCCCATGAACCAGGAATCCCTAGTAGGCGCAAGTCACTAGCTTGCGTCGATTACGTCCCTGCCCTTTGTACACACCGCCCGTCGCTACTACCGATTGAATGATTTAGTGAGAACTTCGGACGGACTTGTCGGGCGGAGCTTCGGCTCTGCTTCGGCGAGACTGAAAGATGTTCAAACTTGATCCTTTAGAGGAAGTAAAAGTCGTAACAAGGTTTCCGTAGGTGAACCTGCGGAAGGATCATAACCGATTTGACTCTTTGCAGTCATATCACACTTTATATAC
>NKDA01000025.1:52500-57500 GCA_002872375.1 Eulimnadia texana
GAAACATTCTGAAAGATTCTTTCAAGATTCTTCAGATTCATAGCATTGACTCGTACTCTAGTTTACTAGGAATCGTACTTGGGACTCACTTGTAGGCAGCAATGATTTGAAGATTCTCTGAGATTCCTCCAGATTCTTTATACTTGTAGGCATCGCGTGTAACACACACGTGCAGGCGAAACATTCTTAAATGATTCTTCCAAGATTCTTCCAGATTCATTGGCATTTGACTCGTAGTTTAATAAGAATCTTGGGATAATAGACTTGTAGGCAAAACAGATCCTTGGAAATTGTATTGTATTTTCACTGGGGGTTTACTATAGGAATCTTGCAGATAAGTAAGAGAGAGAGATTCTCTGTGTTGGGGGTTGTAGGCAAACTTGTACAGTTTCAGTTGCAGAGTGTAATGAAAAAAAAAAATTCCAAACAGTTAACAACCGATAAAAAAAAAATAGGTCATCACGCGGATAAATTAGTGATAACATTGATAGACACTGTACGACGATATCATTAAAATAGTTGACGGCTAAAGAACTACCTGGGGCAGCGTCGCGGACCAAGTTATCACTGAAAAGTAGCCCGCATGCATCGGAGTCCCGTGAAAAACTCACGATAACTACTATTTACGTTTAATATTTCATCTTCTGCAAGTCGCAGGAAGATCAAACTTACGTCCGAGCACTCGTCTTTTTAAACGCTGTTGCATGATGTATAAACATATCCATGTTATCCCTAAAACGTTGCGGACCCCACCGGGTTACGGCGAAAGCGCCGAGTCTTTGTCACGGCCAAACGAGCCGAGCGCCTCGGAGTTCCGCGAATTTCAGCCGCATTCGCGGTAACTTTTATTTTCTGTTAATAACTTCTTTCCTAGGAATCACAGAGAAACGGGACTTGCACCATCGTTCTCAGCTTTTCAAGAGCTATCGAATAGTGCATAAACATCCTCATGTTGTAATAAAAAAGGCAGCTTGCCCTGACATCAACGGAACTCGCGATAACTTTTTATTTTTCGTTAATAACTCTTTTGCCAGGAGTCACAGAGAAACGAGACTTGCACCATCGTTCCGAGCTTTTCAAGAGCTATCGAATGGTGTAAAAACACGCCCGTGTTGTAATGAAAAAGGTAGCGGACCCCGGTGCGTGCGGGCGCTCCGAAAAATTCCTCACGAGGAAGCGGCGCGAGCGCGTGAGGAGCCTCGAGGCGCTCTCCCGCACTCTCGAGAAACGTGATTTTTTCCTGAAATAACTTTTTCTGTAGAAACGGTAGAGAAACGAGACTTGGACGCACATTCTCGACTTGACAAGCGCTACCGAATGATGTAATGAGGCGACGAGAAATGTCGCGTGAAATCAGGAGTAGAGAGATTACGAACGTACATAGGGGGTACCGTTTTCCCTATATGAGGAGGTGTCTGGTCACGAAACATTGAAATGAAGAAAGGCGGCGCGAGTACGGGTGTCCGATACAGTCCCGCGTGGTTCCCCAGAGAGCAGGAGAGGTCCGGGAAGAGCAATTTTCTCGGATTTTTCCAGTTTTTTCGGGGGAGTTAACCGCGTGCGGATCACGGACGGCCCGGCGTTTTACTTTCTGATTTTCCTTGGAGTAGGATACCAGCCCGAGGCACGGGAAGAGTTTCGCTGGAAGTCGGTAGAGGATTGCTAAGGTATAGAAGCACTGGGAGACGCGATAATTTGCTTCGCCGAACCAGACTGCTTCCCACGCTTTACCACCGATGATCGTCTAAACCCGTCAGTGCCGAGGCCTCTCTCGCAACCAATTTTCGCAGCAGGCCGCGGATATTCCTTTGCGGATGTCCCTATGCGGCAGTTGCAACGTAAGGGCAGCGCGGGATTTCGTTTTCCGTGTGAGTGTCTCGTTCACGGCTTTCACAGCCCGGCGAGTAATCTCGCGATGGGAACGGAAACTTGTCCGCCAAGTTTGATTGAAGAAGAAGAAGTTTGAAAGACAACTTGTCCCCCGGTTTACGGCGGAAAGGCTGTGTAAGGAACTTGCTCTCTCTCTCTGGGGGGAGCTGGCTCCTGTGCGGCCCGACCGTCGCGGGTTTAAAGGACTCGCTGTGCTTTTCAAAAAGGCCAGCCGAGAGTGTTCTCTTCGTCTAGTCTGCCGGCAAGATATTTTTGCTTTTTTCTCATGTCTCTCCGGTGTGGAGACGGTGGAGAAAAAAATAAAAAATTGAGGGCCGGGAGACGCCAAGGACGCAAGTTAGAGCCCCGGCAAGCTACCTGGTTGATCCTGCCAGTAGCATATGCTTGTCTCAAAGATTAAGCCATGCATGTCTAAGTACAAGCCGCTATGCGGCGAAACCGCGAATGGCTCATTAAATCAGTTATGGTTCCTTAGATCGTACCATCCTACTTGGATAACTGTGGTAATTCTAGAGCTAATACATGCAAAGAAGCCCCGACCTCACGGGAGGGTGCTTTTATTAGATCAAAACCAATCGGGCTTCGGCCCGTCCACTTGGTGACTCTGAATAACTTTGAGCTGATCGCACGGTCTCGAACCGGCGACGCATCTTTCAAATGTCTGCCTTATCAACTGTCGATGGTAGGTTATGCGCCTACCATGGTTGCAACGGGTAACGGGGAATCAGGGTTCGATTCCGGAGAGGGAGCCTGAGAAACGGCTACCACATCCAAGGAAGGCAGCAGGCGCGCAAATTACCCACTCCCGGCACGGGGAGGTAGTGACGAAAAATAACGATACGGGACTCTTCCGAGCCCGTGATTGGAATGAGTACACTTTAAATCCTTTAACGAGGACCTATTGGAGGGCAAGTCTGGTGCCAGCAGCCGCGGTAACTCCAGCTCCAATAGCGTATATTAAAGTTGTTGCGGTTAAAAAGCTCGTAGTTGGATTCCGGTCTCGGCCGGGTGGTGCCGCCTTTCACGGTGTTCGCACTGCCCAGGCCGGACAATCAACCGGACTCTATCCGGGGTGCTCTTAACCGGGTGTCCCGGGTGGCCGGTACGTTTACTTTGAACAAATTAGAGTGCTCAAAGCAGGTGCATCGCGCCTGAAT
Source organism: Eulimnadia texana (assembly GCA_002872375.1). NCBI lineage: Eukaryota > Metazoa > Arthropoda > Branchiopoda > Diplostraca > Limnadiidae > Eulimnadia > Eulimnadia texana. The sequence continues at coordinate 55,548 of NKDA01000025.1, forward strand.
ATCACAGCATGGAATGATGGAATAGGACCTCGGTCTTATTTTGTTGGTTTTCTGGACCCGAGTAATGGTTAATAGAGACAGACGGGGGCATTCGTACTGCGACGCTAGAGGTGAAATTCTTGGACCGTCGCAAGACGAACAACTGCGAAAGCATTTGCCAAGAATGTTTTCATTAATCAAGAACGAAAGTTAGAGGTTCGAAGGCGATCAGATACCGCCCTAGTTCTAACCATAAACGATGCCAACCAGCGATCCGCCGAAGTTACTCCCATGACTCGGCGGGCAGCTTCCGGGAAACCAAAGTTTTTGGGTTCCGGGGAAGTATGGTTGCAAAGCTGAAACTTAAAGGAATTGACGGAAGGGCACCACCAGGAGTGGAGCCTGCGGCTTAATTTGACTCAACACGGGAAACCTCACCAGGCCCGGACACTGGAAGGATTGACAGATTGAGAGCTCTTTCTTGATTCGGTGGGTGGTGGTGCATGGCCGTTCTTAGTTGGTGGAGCGATTTGTCTGGTTAATTCCGATAACGAACGAGACTCTAGCCTGCTAAATAGGTGGCGGGTCCTACCCGTCCGTCACTCTTCTTAGAGGGACAAGCGGCGTCCAGCCGCATGACAGTGAGCAATAACAGGTCTGTGATGCCCTTAGATGTCCTGGGCTGCACGCGCGCTACACTGAAGGAATCAGCGTGTCTTCCCTGTCCGAGAGGACCGGGTAACCGCTGAACCTCCTTCGTGGTTGGGATTGGGGACTGAAATGATCCCCATGAACCAGGAATCCCTAGTAGGCGCAAGTCACTAGCTTGCGTCGATTACGTCCCTGCCCTTTGTACACACCGCCCGTCGCTACTACCGATTGAATGATTTAGTGAGAACTTCGGACGGACTTGTCGGGCGGAGCTTCGGCTCTGCTTCGGCGAGACTGAAAGATGTTCAAACTTGATCCTTTAGAGGAAGTAAAAGTCGTAACAAGGTTTCCGTAGGTGAACCTGCGGAAGGATCATAACCGATTTGACTCTTTGCAGTCATATCACACTTTATATACCCGTTGCATGAGGAACTTTTCTTGCTTCGGCAACAATAGTCCCGATTGCTCGGAGTTGAACGATTCTTTGAAAAGCTGCGACGGAGTCTGGTCACATTGACCGGTAATCTCTGTGATAGTTGCGGCTAGCTGAGGGTCTTGAAGCCGAAACGAGGGCTGGTTATTTTTTTCTCTCACGAGAGAAAAGAAACCTGCGTGGCTCTGTACCGCTATTGAAATGACTCTTTTGCTGGGTACCTAACGGTTTAAAGATTTATTCTCCCGCCCGCAGAGTCGCAGCGAAGGAGCTCGCTCGATCCTCACACGGTTTGTAAAGACCGCACAAACTATCCTATACATGTCGTGAGAAACTTTTTGTTTCGCACTGTACGGTTGGTAGTTGGAAACAGCCTTGTTTTTCGCCGGTTTTTAGAGAAGTTGGCCCTAACGAGTCTGGCGCTGACTGACCCCAAGAACCTGGACTGAGAACTCTGGCTAAAACTGTTTATTATGACCCTGAACGGTGGATCACTCGGCTCGTGGATCGATGAAGAACGCAGCAAAATGCGCTAATCCATGCGAACTGCAGAACACATGGAGCATCGAAACTTTGAACGCAAATGGCGGCCCAGCTTCGCGCTCGGCCACACCTGGCTGAGGGTCGGATGAATACATCCATCACAACATTTTTTGTTGTGCTCTGGGCGACGTGGCCGGCCTATAAGGCTGGCTGTGCCGTCTTAAATACAGAAGAAACGATTCGGGAAAGTGTGTTCAACACTGCTCTCGTTGTTTGTCCTTTTCTGTGCCCCATTTCAACGCTTTGGTTGGCGTTTATTCTCGCTAACGGGAGAACAAGAAGGCTGGCAAAATGTTTCCGCTAGTGTGCGGGAATAAAATGCCTTGGCCTCGATGTGATCTCTGAGG
>NKDA01000026.1:0-2500 GCA_002872375.1 Eulimnadia texana
CTTGCCGGCAGACTAGACGAAGAGAACACTCTCGGCTGGCCTTTTTGAAAAGCACAGCGAGTCCTTTAAACCCGCGACGGTCGGACCGCACAGGAGCCAGCTCCCCCCCAGAGAGAGAGAGCAAGTTCCTTACACAGCCTTTCCGCCGTAAACCGGGGGACAAGTTGTCTTTCAAACTTCTTCTTCTTCAATCAAAAACTTGGCGGACAAGTTTCCGTTCCCATCGCGAGATTACTCGCCGGGCTGTGAAAGCCGTGAACGAGACACTCACACGGAAAACGAAATCCCGCGCTGCCCTTACGTTGCAACTGCCGCATAGGGACATCCGCAAAGGAATATCCGCGGCCTGCTGCGAAAATTGGTTGCGAGAGAGGCCTCGGCACTGACGGGGTTTAGACGATCATCGGTGGTAAAGCGTGGGAAGCAGTCTGGTTCGGCGAAGCAAATTATCGCGTCTCCCAGTGCTTCTATACCTTAGCAATCCTCTACCGACTTCCAGCGAAACTCTTCCCGTGCCTCGGGCTGGTATCCTACTCCAAGGAAAATCAGAAAGTAAAACGCCGGGCCGTCCGTGATCCGCACGCGGTTAACTCCCCGAAAAAAACTGGAAAAATCCGAGAAAATTGCTCTTCCCGGACCTCTCCTGCTCTCTGGGGAACCACGCGGGACTGTATCGGACACCCGTACTCGCGCCGCCTTTCTTCATTTCAATGTTTCGTGACCAGACACCTCCTCATATAGGGAAAACGGTACCCCCCTATGTACGTTCGTAATCTCTCTACTCCTGATTTCACGCGACATTTCTCGTCGCCTCATTACATCATTCGGTAGCGCTCGTCAAGTCGAGAATGTGCGTCCAAGTCTCGTTTCTCTACCGTTTCTACAGAAAAAGTTATTTCAGAAAAAAATCACGTTTCTCGAGAGTGCGGGAGAGCGCCTCGAGGCTCCTCACGCGCTCGCGCCGCTTCCTCGTGAGGAATTTTTCGGAGCGCCCGCACGCACCGGGGTCCGCTACCTTTTTCATTACAACACGGGCGTGTTTATACACCATTCGATAGCTCTTGAAAAGCTCTGAACGATGGTGCAAGTCTCGTTTCTCTGTGACTCCTGGCAAAAGAGTTATTAACGAAAAATAAAAAGTTATCGCGAGTTCCGTTGATGTCAGAGCAAGCTGCCCTTTTTTATTACAACATGAGGTTGTTTATGCACTATTCGATAGCTCTTGAAAAGCTGAGAACGACGGTGCAAGTCCCGTTTCTCTGTGAATCCTAGGAAAGAAGTTATTAACAGAAAATAAAAGTTACCGCGAATGCGACTGAAATTCCCGGAGCTCCCGAGGCGCTCGGCTCGTTTGGCCGTGACAAAGACTCGGCGCTTTCGCCGTAACCCGGTGGGGTCCGCAACGTTTTAGTGATAACATGGATATGTTTATACATCATGCAACAGCGTTTAAAAAGACGAGTGCTCTAACGTAAGTTTGATCTCCCTGCGACTTGCAGAGGATTAAATATTAAACGTAAATAGTAGTTATCGTGAGTTTTTCACGGGACTCCCGATGCATGCGGGCTACTTTTCAGTGATAACTTGGTCCGCGACGCTGCCCCAGGTAGTTATTTAGCCGTCAACTATTTTAATGATATCGTCGTACAGTGTCTATCAATGTTATCACTAATTTATCCGCGTGATGACCTATTTTTTCATCGGTTGTTAACTGTTTGGAAATGTTTTTTTTTTTTTCAATTACACTGTGCAACTGAAACTGTACAAGTTTGCCTACAACCCCCAACACAGAGAATCTCTCTCTCTCTTACTTATCTGCAAGATTCCTATAGTAAACCCCCAGTGAAAATACAATACAATTTCCAAGGATCTGTTTTGCCTACAAGTCTATTATCCCAAGATTCTTATTAAACTACGAGTCAAATGCCAATGAATCTGGAAGAATCTTGGAAGAATCATTGAAGAATGTTTCGCCTGCACGTGTGTGTTACACGCGATGCTAACAAGTATAAAGAATCTGTAAGAATCTCAGAGAATCTCCAAGTCTTTGCTACCTACAAGTGAGTCCCAAGTACGATTCCTAGTAAACTACGAGTCAAAAGCCAGTGAATCTGGAAGAATCTTGAAAGAATCTTTCAGAGCGTTTCGCCTGCACGTGTGTGTTACGCGCGATGCCTACAAGTGTAAAGAATCTGGAAGAATTCTTGTACAATGTTTTGCCTACAAGTCTATTATCCCAAGATTCTTAGTAAACTACGAGTCAAGTGCCTATGAATCTGGAAGAATCTTGGAAGAATCTTTCAGAATGTTTCGCCTGCATGTGTGTGTTACGCGCGATGCCTACAAGTGTAAAATATCTGGAAGAATTCTTGTAAAATGTTTTGCCTACAAGTCTATTATACAGGGTTTCCTATGAACCTGCAAGCCGAATGCAAAAACTATGCGGAAGAATCTGAACGAATCTCCATTGCCCACAAAGTCTTTTATAAAAGATTCCTCA
>NKDA01000026.1:7500-15000 GCA_002872375.1 Eulimnadia texana
TGGTTCGATTAGTCTTTCGCCCCTATACCCAACTCAGACGATCGATTTGCACGTCAGAATCGCTGCGGACCTCCACCAGGGTTTCCCCTGGCTTCGTCCTGGTCAGGCATAGGTCACCATCTTTCGGGTCCCAACGTGTACGCTCTTGGTGCGTCTAGCCGGCAACGCGGCTTCGACGCCCCGGGGATGCGCCCGAGCTACCGGAGCAGAACGGGATCTCCCCTCAGCCGCCAACGAGGGTGGCTTTCACTTTCATTGCGCCTTCGGGTTTTGTAGTACCCGACGACTCGCGCACATGTTAGACTCCTTGGTCCGTGTTTCAAGACGGGTCGGGTGGGACCCGACACTACTCTCCGCTATATTCTCCCCGTGAGGAGAGAAATTTCGGTTCACGGCCGACGGGACCGTCCGGAAATCCCGGAATCCACCCCGCGAGGGGGCTTCCTCCAGAACCCTTCTGACGGCCCGCCAGCCGGTTGCGGAGTCCTACTGGGCCCCCAGCTAACAGCCCCCGTAAACCGGCGAACCGCGACGAGGTGTTCCGAGAGGAATCACGACACGCCACGGGCCGACTCGCGAGAGCCGTGATGGGGACCTTTCGACCTTCGAGGGCCCACCCGTTTAACCCCCTGAACGGTTTCACGCACTCTTGAACTCTCTCTTCAAAGTTCTTTTCAACTTTCCCTCGCGGTACTTGTTTGCTATCGGTCTCGTGGCCGTATTTAGCCTTAGAAGGAGTTTACCTCCCGCTTAGGGCTGCACTCTCAAGCAACCCGACTCTAAGGAGAGACCCAATGCACGGTCGCGGCTCGTCACCACGGGCCTGACACCCTCTCTGGGTTGCTGGCCCCATTCATGGAGACTTGGACGATACCGGACAGACGCGCACGGTCCTCCTGAACACCACATTCCGCGACACCCGAAGGCGCGAGGTTCGGTGCTGGGCTTTTCCCTCTTCGCTCGCCGCTACTAGGGGAATCCTTGTTAGTTTCTTTTCCTCCGCTTAGTGATATGCTTAAGTTCAGCGGGTAGTCTCACCTGCTCTGAGGTCAGTGATAGTTTGTTTTTAAAAACTTGTCAAAACGAACGGAAGAGCCACCAAGCTCTCTCTTGCCAACAAATTCCGTACAAACAGGTCGCAAACATAAACTCAGCGGCCGCTCTCTTATAACAAAAGAGCTGTTACGCCGCCGTTTGCAAATTCCTGCTCGCCCCCGACTTCGGCTGTTGTACTCACGTCTTTCTCCCTCAGAGATCACATCGAGGCCAAGGCATTTTATTCCCACACACTAGCGGAAACATTTTGCCAGCCTTCTTGTTCTCTCGTTAGCGAGAATAAACGCCAACCAAAGCGTTGAAATGGGGCACAGAAAAGGACAAACAACGAGAGCAGTGTTGAACACACTTTCCCGAATCGTTTCTTCTGTATTTAAGACGGCACAGCCAGCCTTATAGGCCGGCCACGTCGCCCAGAGCACAACAAAAAATGTTGTGATGGATGTATTCATCCGACCCTCAGCCAGGTGTGGCCCGAGCGCGAAGCTGGGCCGCCATTTGCGTTCAAAGTTTCGATGCTCCATGTGTTCTGCAGTTCGCATGGATTAGCGCATTTTGCTGCGTTCTTCATCGATCCACGAGCCGAGTGATCCACCGTTCAGGGTCATAATAAACAGTTTTAGCCAGAGTTCTCAGTCCAGGTTCTTGGGGTCAGTCAGCGCCAGACTCGTTAGGGCCAACTTCTCTAAAAACCGGCGAAAAACAAGGCTGTTTCCAACTACCAACCGTACAGTGCGAAACAAAAAGTTTCTCACGACATGTATAGGATAGTTTGTGCGGTCTTTACAAACCGTGTGAGGATCGAGCGAGCTCCTTCGCTGCGACTCTGCGGGCGGGAGAATAAATCTTTAAACCGTTAGGTACCCAGCAAAAGAGTCATTTCAATAGCGGTACAGAGCCACGCAGGTTTCTTTTCTCTCGTGAGAGAAAAAAATAACCAGCCCTCGTTTCGGCTTCAAGACCCTCAGCTAGCCGCAACTATCACAGAGATTACCGGTCAATGTGACCAGACTCCGTCGCAGCTTTTCAAAGAATCGTTCAACTCCGAGCAATCGGGACTATTGTTGCCGAAGCAAGAAAAGTTCCTCATGCAACGGGTATATAAAGTGTGATATGACTGCAAAGAGTCAAATCGGTTATGATCCTTCCGCAGGTTCACCTACGGAAACCTTGTTACGACTTTTACTTCCTCTAAAGGATCAAGTTTGAACATCTTTCAGTCTCGCCGAAGCAGAGCCGAAGCTCCGCCCGACAAGTCCGTCCGAAGTTCTCACTAAATCATTCAATCGGTAGTAGCGACGGGCGGTGTGTACAAAGGGCAGGGACGTAATCGACGCAAGCTAGTGACTTGCGCCTACTAGGGATTCCTGGTTCATGGGGATCATTTCAGTCCCCAATCCCAACCACGAAGGAGGTTCAGCGGTTACCCGGTCCTCTCGGACAGGGAAGACACGCTGATTCCTTCAGTGTAGCGCGCGTGCAGCCCAGGACATCTAAGGGCATCACAGACCTGTTATTGCTCACTGTCATGCGGCTGGACGCCGCTTGTCCCTCTAAGAAGAGTGACGGACGGGTAGGACCCGCCACCTATTTAGCAGGCTAGAGTCTCGTTCGTTATCGGAATTAACCAGACAAATCGCTCCACCAACTAAGAACGGCCATGCACCACCACCCACCGAATCAAGAAAGAGCTCTCAATCTGTCAATCCTTCCAGTGTCCGGGCCTGGTGAGGTTTCCCGTGTTGAGTCAAATTAAGCCGCAGGCTCCACTCCTGGTGGTGCCCTTCCGTCAATTCCTTTAAGTTTCAGCTTTGCAACCATACTTCCCCCGGAACCCAAAAACTTTGGTTTCCCGGAAGCTGCCCGCCGAGTCATGGGAGTAACTTCGGCGGATCGCTGGTTGGCATCGTTTATGGTTAGAACTAGGGCGGTATCTGATCGCCTTCGAACCTCTAACTTTCGTTCTTGATTAATGAAAACATTCTTGGCAAATGCTTTCGCAGTTGTTCGTCTTGCGACGGTCCAAGAATTTCACCTCTAGCGTCGCAGTACGAATGCCCCCGTCTGTCTCTATTAACCATTACCTCGGGTCCAGAAAACCAACAAAATAAGACCGAGGTCCTATTCCATCATTCCATGCTGTGATATTCAGGCGCGATGCACCTGCTTTGAGCACTCTAATTTGTTCAAAGTAAACGTACCGGCCACCCGGGACACCCGGTTAAGAGCACCCCGGATAGAGTCCGGTTGATTGTCCGGCCTGGGCAGTGCGAACACCGTGAAAGGCGGCACCACCCGGCCGAGACCGGAATCCAACTACGAGCTTTTTAACCGCAACAACTTTAATATACGCTATTGGAGCTGGAGTTACCGCGGCTGCTGGCACCAGACTTGCCCTCCAATAGGTCCTCGTTAAAGGATTTAAAGTGTACTCATTCCAATCACGGGGCCTCGGAAGAGTCCCGTATCGTTATTTTTCGTCACTACCTCCCCGTGCCGGGAGTGGGTAATTTGCGCGCCTGCTGCCTTCCTTGGATGTGGTAGCCGTTTCTCAGGCTCCCTCTCCGGAATCGAACCCTGATTCCCCGTTACCCGTTGCAACCATGGTAGGCGCATAACCTACCATCGACAGTTGATAAGGCAGACATTTGAAAGATGCGTCGCCGGTTCGAGACCGTGCGATCAGCTCAAAGTTATTCAGAGTCACCAAGTGGACGGGCCGAAGCCCGATTGGTTTTGATCTAATAAAAGCACCCCTCCCGTGAGGTCGGGGCTTCTTTGCATGTATTAGCTCTAGAATTACCACAGTTATCCAAGTAGGATGGTACGATCTAAGGAACCATAACTGATTTAATGAGCCATTCGCGGTTTCGCCGCATAGCGGCTTGTACTTAGACATGCATGGCTTAATCTTTGAGACAAGCATATGCTACTGGCAGGATCAACCAGGTAGCTTGCCGGGGCTCTAACTTGCGTCCTTGGCGTCTCCCGGCCCTCAATTTTCTATTTTTTTCTCCACCGTCTCCACACCGGAGAGACATGAGAAAAAAAAGCAAAAATATCTTGCCGGCAGACTAGACGAAGAGAACACTCTCGGCTGGCCTTTTTGAAAAGCACAGCGAGTCCTTTAAACCCGCGACGGTCGGACCGCACAGGAGCCAGCTCCCCCCCCAGAGAGAGAGAGCAAGTTCCTTACACAGCCTTTCCGCCGTAAACCGGGGGACAAGTTGTCTTTCAAACTTCTTCTTCTTCAATCAAAACTTGGCGGACAAGTTTCCGTTCCCATCGCGAGATTACTCGCCGGGCTGTGAAAGCCGTGAACGAGACACTCACACGGAAAACGAAATCCCGCGCTGCCCTTACGTTGCAACTGCCGCATAGGGACATCCGCAAAGGAATATCCGCGGCCTGCTGCGAAAATTGGTTGCGAGAGAGGCCTCGGCACTGACGGGGTTTAGACGATCATCGGTGGTAAAGCGTGGGAAGCAGTCTGGTTCGGCGAAGCAAATTATCGCGTCTCCCAGTGCTTCTATACCTTAGCAATCCTCTACCGACTTCCAGCGAAACTCTTCCCGTGCCTCGGGCTGGTATCCTACTCCAAGGAAAATCAGAAAGTAAAACGCCGGGCCGTCCGTGATCCGCACGCGGTTAACTCCCCCGAAAAAACTGGAAAAATCCGAGAAAATTGCTCTTCCCGGACCTCTCCTGCTCTCTGGGGAACCACGCGGGACTGTATCGGACACCCGTACTCGCGCCGCCTTTCTTCATTTCAATGTTTCGTGACCAGACACCTCCTCATATAGGGAAAACGGTACCCCCCTATGTACGTTCGTAATCTCTCTACTCCTGATTTCACGCGACATTTCTCGTCGCCTCATTACATCATTCGGTAGCGCTCGTCAAGTCGAGAATGTGCGTCCAAGTCTCGTTTCTCTACCGTTTCTACAGAAAAAGTTATTTCAGAAAAAAATCACGTTTCTCGAGAGTGCGGGAGAGCGCCTCGAGGCTCCTCACGCGCTCGCGCCGCTTCCTCGTGAGGAATTTTTCGGAGCGCCCGCACGCACCGGGGTCCGCTACCTTTTTCATTACAACACGGGCGTGTTTATACACCATTCGATAGCTCTTGAAAAGCTCTGAACGATGGTGCAAGTCTCGTTTCTCTGTGACTCCTGGCAAAAGAGTTATTAACGAAAAATAAAAAGTTATCGCGAGTTCCGTTGATGTCAGAGCAAGCTGCCCTTTTTTATTACAACATGAGGTTGTTTATGCACTATTCGATAGCTCTTGAAAAGCTGAGAACGACGGTGCAAGTCCCGTTTCTCTGTGAATCCTAGGAAAGAAGTTATTAACAGAAAATAAAAGTTACCGCGAATGCGACTGAAATTCCCGGAGCTCCCGAGGCGCTCGGCTCGTTTGGCCGTGACAAAGACTCGGCGCTTTCGCCGTAACCCGGTGGGGTCCGCAACGTTTTAGTGATAACATGGATATGTTTATACATCATGCAACAGCGTTTAAAAAGACGAGTGCTCTAACGTAAGTTTGATCTCCTGCGACTTGCAGAGGATTAAATATTAAACGTAAATAGTAGTTATCGTGAGTTTTTCACGGGACTCCCGATGCATGCGGGCTACTTTTCAGTGATAACTTGGTCCGCGACGCTGCCCCAGGTAGTTATTTAGCCGTCAACTATTTTAATGATATCGTCGTACAGTGTCTATCAATGTTATCACTAATTTATCCGCGTGATGACCTATTTTTTTCATCGGTTGTTAACTGTTTGGAAATGTTTTTTTTTTTTCAATTACACTGTGCAACTGAAACTGTACAAGTTTGCCTACAACCCCCAACACAGAGAATCTCTCTCTCTTACTTATCTGCAAGATTCCTATAGTAAACCCCCAGTGAAAATACAATACAATTTCCAAGGATCTGTTTTGCCTACAAGTCTATTATCCCAAGATTCTTATTAAACTACGAGTCAAATGCCAATGAATCTGGAAGAATCTTGGAAGAATCATTGAAGAATGTTTCGCCTGCACGTGTGTGTTACACGCGATGCTAACAAGTATAAAGAATCTGTAAGAATCTCAGAGAATCTCCAAGTCTTTGCTACCTACAAGTGAGTCCCAAGTACGATTCCTAGTAAACTACGAGTCAAAAGCCAGTGAATCTGGAAGAATCTTGAAAGAATCTTTCAGAGCGTTTCGCCTGCACGTGTGTGTTACGCGCGATGCCTACAAGTGTAAAGAATCTGGAAGAATCTCATTTGTACAATGTCTTTGCCTACAAGTCTAATTATCCAAGATTTCTTAGTGTCTTACAGCATGCCTATAGAATCTGGAAGAATCTAGAGAATCTTCAAGTAAAGTATCGACCTAGTACAAGTCGCCAGTGAATCTGGAAGAATCTTGAAGAATCTTTAGAATGTTTCGCCTGCATGTGTGTTACCGCGATGCCTACAAGTGTAAAAATCTGGAAGAATTCTTGTAAAATGTTTTGCCTACAAGTCTATTATACAGGGTTTCCTATGAACCTGCAAGCCGAATGCAAAAACTATGCGGAAGAATCTGAACGAATCTCCATTGCCCACAAAGTCTTTTATAAAAGATTCCTCATAGACTACGAGTCAAGTGCAAATGAATGTGCAAGAATCCGAGTGCCGGCAGTTTTTTCTTTAAAGGATATTCGTATTAAAGCCAAACACAACAGTATCTGAAAGAACATCTTTTGTCCGTCACTCGGTTATATAGAGTGCCTAAGAACCTACAAGTCAACTATTGAAGAATCTGTAGAATCTTCAAAGCAAATCGTTTGCCTTCGAGTCTTTTAATAAAAGATTCCCGTTAAAAAGCTAAACGTCCAATACACAAGAATCTCAAAGAATCTTACAGTTTCTTTTGCCTACAAGTAAATGTAATACATATGCCTCCGATACACTGCAGGCCAAGACAAAACATCTTGACGTTAAAGTGAAACGTGTAGCAAGAATCTTGAAGTCTGACCTTACAACTGAATTCTGAACAAGATTCTTGCCCATTAATTACTACCCAAACACAACAGGATCCCGCATAATCTGAAAGTTTCTTTTGCTTACAACTGCAACTGACGAGACTCTTTACATTGAAGTAAAACGTTTTAGTGAGCCATTGAAATAATCTCGCATAGCATATAGTAAACTGGATTGAAAGAGTACCTGCTGCTGCTGCTTTTAGACTAAAGCTGCTGCTAGTTTTACTGATCTTTTAAAGACTATTGCTACTCGCACAGCTAACAGTGCTGCTAGTTTACTGAACTTAAAAAGACTACTGCTTGTCTACAGCTAACGCTGCTTGCTAACTATACCGAGCCTGTAAAGACTATTGCTTACGCTTGTTATTGCTAACGCTGCTTGCTAGTTTATTACATTTAATGACTACAGCTAACATGCTGCTAGTTTACTAATGT
>NKDA01000026.1:20000-27500 GCA_002872375.1 Eulimnadia texana
GCTGGCCCCATTCATGGAGACTTGGACGATACCGGACAGACGCGCACGGTCCTCCTGAACACCACATTCCGCGACACCCGAAGGCGCGAGGTTCGGTGCTGGGCTTTTCCCTCTTCGCTCGCCGCTACTAGGGGAATCCTTGTTAGTTTCTTTTCCTCCGCTTAGTGATATGCTTAAGTTCAGCGGGTAGTCTCACCTGCTCTGAGGTCAGTGATAGTTTGTTTTTAAAAACTTGTCAAAACGAACGGAAGAGCCACCAAGCTCTCTCTTGTCAACAAATTCCGTACAAACAGGTCGCAAACATAAACTCAGCGGCCGCTCTCTTTTAACAAAAGAGCTGTTACGCCGCCGTTTGCAAATTCCTGCTCGCCCCCGACTTCGGCTGTTGTACTCACGTCTTTCTCCCTCAGAGATCACATCGAGGCCAAGGCATTTTATTCCCGCACACTAGCGGAAACATTTTGCCAGCCTTCTTGTTCTCTCGTTAGCGAGAATAAACGCCAACCAAAGCGTTGAAATGGGGCACAGAAAAGGACAAACAACGAGAGCAGTGTTGAACACACTTTCCCGAATCGTTTCTTCTGTATTTAAGACGGCACAGCCAGCCTTATAGGCCGGCCACGTCGCCCAGAGCACAACAAAAAATGTTGTGATGGATGTATTCATCCGACCCTCAGCCAGGTGTGGCCCGAGCGCGAAGCTGGGCCGCCATTTGCGTTCAAAGTTTCGATGCTCCATGTGTTCTGCAGTTCGCATGGATTAGCGCATTTTGCTGCGTTCTTCATCGATCCACGAGCCGAGTGATCCACCGTTCAGGGTCATAATAAACAGTTTTAGCCAGAGTTCTCAGTCCAGGTCTTGAGGTCAGTCAGCGCCAGAACTCGTTAGGGCCAACTTCTCCAAAACCGGCGAAAAACAAGGCTGTTTCCAACTACCAACCGTACAGTGCGAAACAAAAAGTTTCTCACGACATGTATAGGATAGTTTGTGCGGTCTTTACAAACCGTGTGAGGATCGAGCGAGCTCCTTCGCTGCGACTCTGCGGGCGGGAGAATAAATCTTTAAACCGTTAGGTACCCAGCAAAAGAGTCATTTCAATAGCGGTACAGAGCCACGCAGGTTTCTTTTCTCTCGTGAGAGAAAAAAAAAAACCAGCCCTCGTTTCGGCTTCAAGACCCTCAGCTAGCCGCAACTATCACAGAGATTACCGGTCAATGTGACCAGACTCCGTCGCAGCTTTTCAAAGAATCGTTCAACTCCGAGCAATCGGGACTCTATTGCCGAAGCAAAAAAAGTTCCTCATGCAACGGGTATATAAAGTGTGATATGACTGCAAAAGAGTCAAATCGGTTATGATCCTTCCGCAGGTTCACCTACGGAAACCTTGTTACGACTTTTACTTCCTCTAAAGGATCAAGTTTGAACATCTTTCAGTCTCGCCGAAGCAGAGCCGAAGCTCCGCCCGACAAGTCCGTCCGAAGTTCTCACTAAATCATTCAATCGGTAGTAGCGACGGGCGGTGTGTACAAAGGGCAGGGACGTAATCGACGCAAGCTAGTGACTTGCGCCTACTAGGGATTCCTGGTTCATGGGGATCATTTCAGTCCCCAATCCCAACCACGAAGGAGGTTCAGCGGTTACCCGGTCCTCTCGGACAGGGAAGACACGCTGATTCCTTCAGTGTAGCGCGCGTGCAGCCCAGGACATCTAAGGGCATCACAGACCTGTTATTGCTCACTGTCATGCGGCTGGACGCCGCTTGTCCCTCTAAGAAGAGTGACGGACGGGTAGGACCCGCCACCTATTTAGCAGGCTAGAGTCTCGTTCGTTATCGGAATTAACCAGACAAATCGCTCCACCAACTAAGAACGGCCATGCACCACCACCCACCGAATCAAGAAAGAGCTCTCAATCTGTCAATCCTTCCAGTGTCCGGGCCTGGTGAGGTTTCCCGTGTTGAGTCAAATTAAGCCGCAGGCTCCACTCCTGGTGGTGCCCTTCCGTCAATTCCTTTAAGTTTCAGCTTTGCAACCATACTTCCCCCGGAACCCAAAAACTTTGGTTTCCCGGAAGCTGCCCGCCGAGTCATGGGAGTAACTTCGGCGGATCGCTGGTTGGCATCGTTTATGGTTAGAACTAGGGCGGTATCTGATCGCCTTCGAACCTCTAACTTTCGTTCTTGATTAATGAAAACATTCTTGGCAAATGCTTTCGCAGTTGTTCGTCTTGCGACGGTCCAAGAATTTCACCTCTAGCGTCGCAGTACGAATGCCCCGTCTGTCTCTATTAACCATTACCTCGGGTCCAGAAAACCAACAAAATAAGACCGAGGTCCTATTCCATCATTCCATGCTGTGATATTCAGGCGCGATGCACCTGCTTTGAGCACTCTAATTTGTTCAAAGTAAACGTACCGGCCACCCGGGACACCCGGTTAAGAGCACCCCGGATAGAGTCCGGTTGATTGTCCGGCCTGGGCAGTGCGAACACCGTGAAAGGCGGCACCACCCGGCCGAGACCGGAATCCAACTACGAGCTTTTTAACCGCAACAACTTTAATATACGCTATTGGAGCTGGAGTTACCGCGGCTGCTGGCACCAGACTTGCCCTCCAATAGGTCCTCGTTAAAGGATTTAAAGTGTACTCATTCCAATCACGGGGCCTCGGAAGAGTCCCGTATCGTTATTTTTCGTCACTACCTCCCCGTGCCGGGAGTGGGTAATTTGCGCGCCTGCTGCCTTCCTTGGATGTGGTAGCCGTTTCTCAGGCTCCCTCTCCGGAATCGAACCCTGATTCCCCGTTACCCGTTGCAACCATGGTAGGCGCATAACCTACCATCGACAGTTGATAAGGCAGACATTTGAAAGATGCGTCGCCGGTTCGAGACCGTGCGATCAGCTCAAAGTTATTCAGAGTCACCAAGTGGACGGGCCGAAGCCCGATTGGTTTTGATCTAATAAAAGCACCCCTCCCGTGAGGTCGGGGCTTCTTTGCATGTATTAGCTCTAGAATTACCACAGTTATCCAAGTAGGATGGTACGATCTAAGGAACCATAACTGATTTAATGAGCCATTCGCGGTTTCGCCGCATAGCGGCTTGTACTTAGACATGCATGGCTTAATCTTTGAGACAAGCATATGCTACTGGCAGGATCAACCAGGTAGCTTGCCGGGGCTCTAACTTGCGTCCTTGGCGTCTCCCGGCCCTCAATTTTCTATTTTTTTCTCCACCGTCTCCACACCGGAGAGACATGAGAAAAAAAAGCAAAAATATCTTGCCGGCAGACTAGACGAAGAGAACACTCTCGGCTGGCCTTTTTGAAAAGCACAGCGAGTCCTTTAAACCCGCGACGGTCGGACCGCACAGGAGCCAGCTCCCCCCCAGAGAGAGAGAGCAAGTTCCTTACACAGCCTTTCCGCCGTAAACCGGGGGACAAGTTGTCTTTCAAACTTCTTCTTCTTCAATCAAAACTTGGCGGACAAGTTTCCGTTCCCATCGCGAGATTACTCGCCGGGCTGTGAAAGCCGTGAACGAGACACTCACACGGAAAACGAAATCCCGCGCTGCCCTTACGTTGCAACTGCCGCATAGGGACATCCGCAAAGGAATATCCGCGGCCTGCTGCGAAAATTGGTTGCGAGAGAGGCCTCGGCACTGACGGGGTTTAGACGATCATCGGTGGTAAAGCGTGGGAAGCAGTCTGGTTCGGCGAAGCAAATTATCGCGTCTCCCAGTGCTTCTATACCTTAGCAATCCTCTACCGACTTCCAGCGAAACTCTTCCCGTGCCTCGGGCTGGTATCCTACTCCAAGGAAAATCAGAAAGTAAAACGCCGGGCCGTCCGTGATCCGCACGCGGTTAACTCCCCCGAAAAAACTGGAAAAATCCGAGAAAATTGCTCTTCCCGGACCTCTCCTGCTCTCTGGGGAACCACGCGGGACTGTATCGGACACCCGTACTCGCGCCGCCTTTCTTCATTTCAATGTTTCGTGACCAGACACCTCCTCATATAGGGAAAACGGTACCCCCCTATGTACGTTCGTAATCTCTCTACTCCTGATTTCACGCGACATTTCTCGTCGCCTCATTACATCATTCGGTAGCGCTCGTCAAGTCGAGAATGTGCGTCCAAGTCTCGTTTCTCTACCGTTTCTACAGAAAAAGTTATTTCAGAAAATAATCACGTTTCTCGAGAGTGCGGGAGAGCGCCTCGAGGCTCCTCACGCGCTCGCGCCGCTTCCTCGTGAGGAATTTTTCGGAGCGCCCGCACGCACCGGGGTCCGCTACCTTTTTCATTACAACACGGGCGTGTTTATACACCATTCGATAGCTCTTGAAAAGCTCTGAACGATGGTGCAAGTCTCGTTTCTCTGTGACTCCTGGCAAAAGAGTTATTAACGAAAAATAAAAAGTTATCGCGAGTTCCGTTGATGTCAGGGCAAGCTGCCTTTTTTTATTACAACATGACGATGTTTATGCACTATTCGATAGCTCTTGAAAAGCTGAGAACGATGGTGCAAGTCCCGTTTCTCTGTGTCTCCTAGGAGAGAAGTTATTAACAGAAAATAAAAGTTACCGCGAATGCGGCTGAAATTCCCGGAACTCCCGAGGCGCTCGGCTCGTTTGGCCGTGACAAAGACTTGGCGCTTTCGCCGTAACCCGTTGGGGTCCGCAACATTTTAGTGATAACATGGATATGTTTATACATTATGCAACAGCGTTTAAAAAGACGAGTGCTGGGACGTAAGTTTGATCTTCCTGCGACTTGCAGAGGATTAAATATTAAACGTAAATAGTAGTTATCTTGAGTTTTTCACGGGACTCCCGATGCATGCGGGCTACTTTTCAGTGATAACTTGGTCCGCGACGCTGCCCCAGGTAGTTCTTTAGCCGTCAACTATTTTAATGATATCGTCGTACAGTGTCTATCAATGTTATCACTAATTTATCCGCGTGATGACCTATTTTTTTTTTTATCGGTTGTTAACTGTTTGGAATTTTTTTTTTTCATTACACTCTGCAACCGAAACTGTACAAGTTTGCCTACAACCCCCAACACAGAGAATCTCTCTCTCTTACTTATCTGCAAGATTCCTATAGTAAACCCCCAGTGAAAATACAATACAATTTCCAATGATCTGTTTTGCCTACAAGTCTATTATCCCAAGATTCTTATTAAACTACGAGTCAAATGCCTATGAATCTGGAAGAATCTTGGAAGAATCATTGAAGAATGTTTCGCCTGCATGTGTGCGTTACACGCGATGCCTACAAGTATAAAGAATCTGGAAGAATCTCAGAGAATCTTCAAATCTTTGCTGCCTACAAGTGAGTCCTAAGTACGATTCCTAGTAAACTACGAGTCAAAAGCCAGTGAATCTGGAAGAATCTTGGAAGAATCATTGAAGAATGTTTCGCCTGCATGTGTGTGTTACACGCGATGCCTACAAGTATAAAGAATCTGAAGAATCTCAGAGAATCTTCAAATCTTTGCTGCCTACAAGTGAGTCCTAAGTACGATTCCTAGTAAACTACGAGTCAAAAGCCAGTGAATCTGGAAGAATCTTGGAAGAATCATTGAAGAATGTTTCGCCTGCATGTGTGCGTTACACGCGATGCCTACAAGTATAAAGAATCTGGAAGAATCTCAGAGAATCTTCAAATCTTTGCTGCCTACAAGTGAGTCCTAAGTACGATTCCTAGTAAACTACGAGTCAAACGCCAGTGAATCTGGAAGAATCTTGGAAGAATCATTTAAGAATGTTTCGCCTGCACGTGTGTGTTACACGCGATGCCTACAAGTATAAAGGATCTGGAAGAATTCTTATACAATGTTTTGCCTACAAGTCTATTGTACAGGGTTTCTTATGAACCTGCAAGCCGAATGCAAAAAGTATGCGGAAGAATCTGAACGAATCTCCATTGCTCACAAAGTCTTTTATAAAAGATTCCTCATAGACTGCGAGTCAAGTGCAAATGAATGTGCAAGAATCCGAGTGCCTGCAGTTTTTTCTTTAAAAGAGATTCGTAATAAAGCCAAACACAACAGTATCTGAAAGAACATCTTTTGTCCGTCACTCGGTTATATAGAGTGTCCAAGAACCTACAAGTCAACTATTGAAGAATCTGTAGGAATCTTCAAAGCAAATCGTTTGCCTACGAGTCTTTTAATAAAAGATTCCCGTTAAAAAGCTAAACGTCCAATACACAAGAATCTCAAAGAATCTTTCAGTTTCTTTTGCCTACAAGTAAATTTAATATATATATGCCTCCGATACACTACAGGCCAAGTACAAAACATCTTGACGTTAAAGTGAAACGTGCAGCAAGAATCTTGAAGTCTGACCTTACAACTGAATTCTGAACAAGATTCTTGCCCAGTTAATTACTACCCAAATACAATAGGATCCCGCATAATCTTACAGTTTCTTTTGCTTACAACTGCAACTGACGAGACTCTTACATTGAAGTAAAACGTTTTAGTGAGCCATTGAAATAATCTCGCATAGCATATAGTAAACTGGATTGAAAGAGTACCTGCTGCTGCTGCTGCTGCTTTTAGACTAAAGCTGCTGCTAGTTTTACTGATCTTGCAAAGACTATTGCTACTCGCACAGCTAACACTGCTGCTAGTTTACTGAACTTTAAAAGACTATTGCTTGTCTACAGCTAACGCTGCTTGCTAACTATACGAGCTTGTAAAGACAATTGCTTACGCTTGTTATGCTAACGCTGCTTGCTAGTTTATTACATTTAATGACTACAGCTGCTCGCGCAGCTAACAGTGCTGCTAGTTTACTGAATGTATAATGCCTGATGCTGCTATACAGTTAGCACTGCTGTTCGTTTACTGCATTGAATGACTATTGCTTCTCTACGACTAACACTGCTTGCTAGTTTATTACATTTAATGACTATTGCTTCTCTACGACTAACACTGCTTGCTAGTTTACTGAATGTGTAATGACTATTGCTTCTCTACGACTAACACTGCTTGCTAGTTTACTGCATTTAATGACTATTGCTTCTCTACGACTAACACTGCTTGCTAGTTTACTGCATTTAATGACTATTGCTTCTCTACGCTAACACTGCTTGCTAGTTTATACATTTAATGCTATTGCTTCTGTACGACTAACACTGCTTGCAGTTACTGAATTTAATTACTATTGCTTCTCTACGACTAACACTGCTTGCCAGTTTACTGCATTTAATGACTATTGCTTCTCTACGGCTAGCAGGGCTGCTAGTTCACTAAGCTTGTAAAAACTTTTGCTACTCGCACAGGTAACAGTGCTGCCATCTTATTGAACTTACAGGGTATTGCTACTCTCTCGGCTAACCATAATGCCAGTTTTTATGAACGAACAGGCAACTCTTACGCTACAGCTAAAAA
This sequence comes from Eulimnadia texana, assembly GCA_002872375.1. Lineage (NCBI taxonomy): Eukaryota > Metazoa > Arthropoda > Branchiopoda > Diplostraca > Limnadiidae > Eulimnadia > Eulimnadia texana. The sequence continues at coordinate 27,399 of NKDA01000026.1, forward strand.
AGCTGCTGCTTACTTTGAACTATAAAACTCGTCTGCCACGTGCAACAACGGCGTGAATCGTAAACTCGAAGTCGCGGTGCCCGAGACCCCGGGACTAGCTCT
>NKDA01000026.1:32500-37500 GCA_002872375.1 Eulimnadia texana
TTCTCAGTCCAGGTTCTTGGGTCAGTCAGCGCCAGACTCGTTAGGGCCAACTTCTCTAAAAACCGGCGAAAAACAAGGCTGTTTCCAACTACCAACCGTACAGTGCGAAACAAAAAGTTTCTCACGACATGTATAGGATAGTTTGTGCGGTCTTTACAAACCGTGTGAGGATCGAGCGAGCTCCTTCGCTGCGACTCTGCGGGCGGGAGAATAAATCTTTAAACCGTTAGGTACCCAGCAAAAGAGTCATTTCAATAGCGGTACAGAGCCACGCAGGTTTCTTTTCTCTCGTGAGAGAAAAAAATAACCAGCCCTCGTTTCGGCTTCAAGACCCTCAGCTAGCCGCAACTATCACAGAGATTACCGGTCAATGTGACCAGACTCCGTCGCAGCTTTTCAAAGAATCGTTCAACTCCGAGCAATCGGGACTATTGTTGCCGAAGCAAGAAAAGTTCCTCATGCAACGGGTATATAAAGTGTGATATGACTGCAAAGAGTCAAATCGGTTATGATCCTTCCGCAGGTTCACCTACGGAAACCTTGTTACGACTTTTACTTCCTCTAAAGGATCAAGTTTGAACATCTTTCAGTCTCGCCGAAGCAGAGCCGAAGCTCCGCCCGACAAGTCCGTCCGAAGTTCTCACTAAATCATTCAATCGGTAGTAGCGACGGGCGGTGTGTACAAAGGGCAGGGACGTAATCGACGCAAGCTAGTGACTTGCGCCTACTAGGGATTCCTGGTTCATGGGGATCATTTCAGTCCCCAATCCCAACCACGAAGGAGGTTCAGCGGTTACCCGGTCCTCTCGGACAGGGAAGACACGCTGATTCCTTCAGTGTAGCGCGCGTGCAGCCCAGGACATCTAAGGGCATCACAGACCTGTTATTGCTCACTGTCATGCGGCTGGACGCCGCTTGTCCCTCTAAGAAGAGTGACGGACGGGTAGGACCCGCCACCTATTTAGCAGGCTAGAGTCTCGTTCGTTATCGGAATTAACCAGACAAATCGCTCCACCAACTAAGAACGGCCATGCACCACCACCCACCGAATCAAGAAAGAGCTCTCAATCTGTCAATCCTTCCAGTGTCCGGGCCTGGTGAGGTTTCCCGTGTTGAGTCAAATTAAGCCGCAGGCTCCACTCCTGGTGGTGCCCTTCCGTCAATTCCTTTAAGTTTCAGCTTTGCAACCATACTTCCCCCGGAACCCAAAAACTTTGGTTTCCCGGAAGCTGCCCGCCGAGTCATGGGAGTAACTTCGGCGGATCGCTGGTTGGCATCGTTTATGGTTAGAACTAGGGCGGTATCTGATCGCCTTCGAACCTCTAACTTTCGTTCTTGATTAATGAAAACATTCTTGGCAAATGCTTTCGCAGTTGTTCGTCTTGCGACGGTCCAAGAATTTCACCTCTAGCGTCGCAGTACGAATGCCCCCGTCTGTCTCTATTAACCATTACCTCGGGTCCAGAAAACCAACAAAATAAGACCGAGGTCCTATTCCATCATTCCATGCTGTGATATTCAGGCGCGATGCACCTGCTTTGAGCACTCTAATTTGTTCAAAGTAAACGTACCGGCCACCCGGGACACCCGGTTAAGAGCACCCCGGATAGAGTCCGGTTGATTGTCCGGCCTGGGCAGTGCGAACACCGTGAAAGGCGGCACCACCCGGCCGAGACCGGAATCCAACTACGAGCTTTTTAACCGCAACAACTTTAATATACGCTATTGGAGCTGGAGTTACCGCGGCTGCTGGCACCAGACTTGCCCTCCAATAGGTCCTCGTTAAAGGATTTAAAGTGTACTCATTCCAATCACGGGGCCTCGGAAGAGTCCCGTATCGTTATTTTTCGTCACTACCTCCCCGTGCCGGGAGTGGGTAATTTGCGCGCCTGCTGCCTTCCTTGGATGTGGTAGCCGTTTCTCAGGCTCCCTCTCCGGAATCGAACCCTGATTCCCCGTTACCCGTTGCAACCATGGTAGGCGCATAACCTACCATCGACAGTTGATAAGGCAGACATTTGAAAGATGCGTCGCCGGTTCGAGACCGTGCGATCAGCTCAAAGTTATTCAGAGTCACCAAGTGGACGGGCCGAAGCCCGATTGGTTTTGATCTAATAAAAGCACCCCTCCCGTGAGGTCGGGGCTTCTTTGCATGTATTAGCTCTAGAATTACCACAGTTATCCAAGTAGGATGGTACGATCTAAGGAACCATAACTGATTTAATGAGCCATTCGCGGTTTCGCCGCATAGCGGCTTGTACTTAGACATGCATGGCTTAATCTTTGAGACAAGCATATGCTACTGGCAGGATCAACCAGGTAGCTTGCCGGGGCTCTAACTTGCGTCCTTGGCGTCTCCCGGCCCTCAATTTTTTATTTTTTTCTCCACCGTCTCCACACCGGAGAGACATGAGAAAAAAGCAAAAATATCTTGCCGGCAGACTAGACGAAGAGAACACTCTCGGCTGGCCTTTTTGAAAAGCACAGCGAGTCCTTTAAACCCGCGACGGTCGGGCCGCACAGGAGCCAGCTCCCCCCAGAGAGAGAGAGCAAGTTCCTTACACAGCCTTTCCGCCGTAAACCGGGGGACAAGTTGTCTTTCAAACTTCTTCTTCTTCAATCAAACTTGGCGGACAAGTTTCCGTTCCCATCGCGAGATTACTCGCCGGGCTGTGAAAGCCGTGAACGAGACACTCACACGGAAAACGAAATCCCGCGCTGCCCTTACGTTGCAACTGCCGCATAGGGACATCCGCAAAGGAATATCCGCGGCCTGCTGCGAAAATTGGTTGCGAGAGAGGCCTCGGCACTGACGGGGTTTAGACGATCATCGGTGGTAAAGCGTGGGAAGCAGTCTGGTTCGGCGAAGCAAATTATCGCGTCTCCCAGTGCTTCTATACCTTAGCAATCCTCTACCGACTTCCAGCGAAACTCTTCCCGTGCCTCGGGCTGGTATCCTACTCCAAGGAAAATCAGAAAGTAAAACGCCGGGCCGTCCGTGATCCGCACGCGGTTAACTCCCCCGAAAAAACTGGAAAAATCCGAGAAAATTGCTCTTCCCGGACCTCTCCTGCTCTCTGGGGAACCACGCGGGACTGTATCGGACACCCGTACTCGCGCCGCCTTTCTTCATTTCAATGTTTCGTGACCAGACACCTCCTCATATAGGGAAAACGGTACCCCCCTATGTACGTTCGTAATCTCTCTACTCCTGATTTCACGCGACATTTCTCGTCGCCTCATTACATCATTCGGTAGCGCTTGTCAAGTCGAGAATGTGCGTCCAAGTCTCGTTTCTCTACCGTTTCTACAGAAAAAGTTATTTCAGGAAAAAATCACGTTTCTCGAGAGTGCGGGAGAGCGCCTCGAGGCTCCTCACGCGCTCGCGCCGCTTCCTCGTGAGGAATTTTTCGGAGCGCCCGCACGCACCGGGGTCCGCTACCTTTTTCATTACAACACGGGCGTGTTTTTACACCATTCGATAGCTCTTGAAAAGCTCGGAACGATGGTGCAAGTCTCGTTTCTCTGTGACTCCTGGCAAAAGAGTTATTAACGAAAAATAAAAAGTTATCGCGAGTTCCGTTGATGTCAGGGCAAGCTGCCTTTTTTATTACAACATGAGGATGTTTATGCACTATTCGATAGCTCTTGAAAAGCTGAGAACGATGGTGCAAGTCCCGTTTCTCTGTGATTCCTAGGAAAGAAGTTATTAACAGAAAATAAAAGTTACCGCGAATGCGGCTGAAATTCGCGGAACTCCCGAGGCGCTCGGCTCGTTTGGCCGTGACAAAGACTCGGCGCTTTCGCCGTAACCCGGTGGGGTCCGCAACGTTTTAGGGATAACATGGATATGTTTATACATCATGCAACAGCGTTTAAAAAGACGAGTGCTCGGACGTAAGTTTGATCTTCCTGCGACTTGCAGAAGATGAAATATTAAACGTAAATAGTAGTTATCGTGAGTTTTTCACGGGACTCCCGATGCATGCGGGCTACTTTTCAGTGATAACTTGGTCCGCGACGCTGCCCCAGGTAGTTCTTTAGCCGTCAACTATTTTAATGATATCGTCGTACAGTGTCTATCAATGTTATCACTAATTTATCCGCGTGATGACCTATTTTTTTTTTTATCGGTTGTTAACTGTTTGGAATTTTTTTTTTTCATTACACTCTGCAACTGAAACTGTACAAGTTTGCCTACAACCCCCAACACAGAGAATCTCTCTCTCTTACTTATCTGCAAGATTCCTATAGTAAACCCCCAGTGAAAATACAATACAATTTCCAAGGATCTGTTTTGCCTACAAGTCTATTATCCCAAGATTCTTATTAAACTACGAGTCAAATGCCAATGAATCTGGAAGAATCTTGGAAGAATCATTTAAGAATGTTTCGCCTGCACGTGTGTGTTACACGCGATGCCTACAAGTATAAAGAATCTGGAGGAATCTCAGAGAATCTTCAAATCATTGCTGCCTACAAGTGAGTCCCAAGTACGATTCCTAGTAAACTACGAGTCAAATGCCTATGAATCTGAAAGAATCTTGAAAGAATCTTTCAGAATGTTTCGCCTGCACGTGTGTGTGTTACACGCGATGCCTACAAGTGTAAAGAATCTGTAAGAATCTCAGAGAATCTTCAAATCTTTGCTGCCCACAAGCGAGGCCTAAGTACGATTCCTAGTAAACTACGAGTCAAATGCCAGTGAATCCGGAAGAATCTTGGAAGAATCTTTCAGAATGTTTCGCCTGCATGTGTGTGTTACACGCGATGCCTACAAGTACAAAGAATCTGGAGGAATCTCAGAGAATCTTCAAATCTTTGCTGCCTACAAGTGAGTCCTAAGTACGATTCCAAGTAAACTACGAGTCAAACGCCAGTGAATCTGGAAGAATCTTGAAAGAATCTTTCAGAATGTTTCGCCTGCATGTCTCTTACACGCGATGCCTTCAAGTGTAAAGAATCTGGAAGAATTCTTATACAATGTTTTGCCTACAAGT
>NKDA01000026.1:42500-51853 GCA_002872375.1 Eulimnadia texana
GAATCGCTGCGGACCTCCACCAGGGTTTCCCCTGGCTTCGTCCTGGTCAGGCATAGGTCACCATCTTTCGGGTCCCAACGTGTACGCTCTTGGTGCGTCTAGCCGGCAACGCGGCTTCGACGCCCCGGGGATGCGCCCGAGCTACCGGAGCAGAACGGGATCTCCCCTCAGCCGCCAACGAGGGTGGCTTTCACTTTCATTGCGCCTTCGGGTTTTGTAGTACCCGACGACTCGCGCACATGTTAGACTCCTTGGTCCGTGTTTCAAGACGGGTCGGGTGGGACCCGACACTACTCTCCGCTATATTCTCCCCGTGAGGAGAGAAATTTCGGTTCACGGCCGACGGGACCGTCCGGAAATCCCGGAATCCACCCCGCGAGGGGGCTTCCTCCAGAACCCTTCTGACGGCCCGCCAGCCGGTTGCGGAGTCCTACTGGGCCCCCAGCTAACAGCCCCCGTAAACCGGCGAACCGCGACGAGGTGTTCCGAGAGGAATCACGACACGCCACGGGCCGACTCGCGAGAGCCGTGATGGGGACCTTTCGACCTTCGAGGGCCCACCCGTTTAACCCCCTGAACGGTTTCACGCACTCTTGAACTCTCTCTTCAAAGTTCTTTTCAACTTTCCCTCGCGGTACTTGTTTGCTATCGGTCTCGTGGCCGTATTTAGCCTTAGAAGGAGTTTACCTCCCGCTTAGGGCTGCACTCTCAAGCAACCCGACTCTAAGGAGAGACCCAATGCACGGTCGCGGCTCGTCACCACGGGCCTGACACCCTCTCTGGGTTGCTGGCCCCATTCATGGAGACTTGGACGATACCGGACAGACGCGCACGGTCCTCCTGAACACCACATTCCGCGACACCCGAAGGCGCGAGGTTCGGTGCTGGGCTTTTCCCTCTTCGCTCGCCGCTACTAGGGGAATCCTTGTTAGTTTCTTTTCCTCCGCTTAGTGATATGCTTAAGTTCAGCGGGTAGTCTCACCTGCTCTGAGGTCAGTGATAGTTTGTTTTTAAAAACTTGTCAAAACGAACGGAAGAGCCACCAAGCTCTCTCTTGTCAACAAATTCCGTACAAACAGGTCGCAAACATAAACTCAGCGGCCGCTCTCTTTTAACAAAAAGAGCTGTTACGCCGCCGTTTGCAAATTCCTGCTCGCCCCCGACTTCGGCTGTTGTACTCACGTCTTTCTCCCTCAGAGATCACATCGAGGCCAAGGCATTTTATTCCCGCACACTAGCGGAAACATTTTGCCAGCCTTCTTGTTCTCCCGTTAGCGAGAATAAACGCCAACCAAAGCGTTGAAATGGGGCACAGAAAAGGACAAACAACGAGAGCAGTGTTGAACACACTTTCCCGAATCGTTTCTTCTGTATTTAAGACGGCACAGCCAGCCTTATAGGCCGGCCACGTCGCCCAGAGCACAACAAAAAATGTTGTGATGGATGTATTCATCCGACCCTCAGCCAGGTGTGGCCCGAGCGCGAAGCTGGGCCGCCATTTGCGTTCAAAGTTTCGATGCTCCATGTGTTCTGCAGTTCGCATGGATTAGCGCATTTTGCTGCGTTCTTCATCGATCCACGAGCCGAGTGATCCACCGTTCAGGGTCATAATAAACAGTTTTAGCCAGAGTTCTCAGTCCAGGTTCTTGGGGTCAGTCAGCGCCAGACTCGTTAGGGCCAACTTCTCTAAAAACCGGCGAAAAACAAGGCTGTTTCCAACTACCAACCGTACAGTGCGAAACAAAAAGTTTCTCACGACATGTATAGGATAGTTTGTGCGGTCTTTACAAACCGTGTGAGGATCGAGCGAGCTCCTTCGCTGCGACTCTGCGGGCGGGAGAATAAATCTTTAAACCGTTAGGTACCCAGCAAAAGAGTCATTTCAATAGCGGTACAGAGCCACGCAGGTTTCTTTTCTCTCGTGAGAGAAAAAAATAACCAGCCCTCGTTTCGGCTTCAAGACCCTCAGCTAGCCGCAACTATCACAGAGATTACCGGTCAATGTGACCAGACTCCGTCGCAGCTTTTCAAAGAATCGTTCAACTCCGAGCAATCGGGACTATTGTTGCCGAAGCAAGAAAAGTTCCTCATGCAACGGGTATATAAAGTGTGATATGACTGCAAAGAGTCAAATCGGTTATGATCCTTCCGCAGGTTCACCTACGGAAACCTTGTTACGACTTTTACTTCCTCTAAAGGATCAAGTTTGAACATCTTTCAGTCTCGCCGAAGCAGAGCCGAAGCTCCGCCCGACAAGTCCGTCCGAAGTTCTCACTAAATCATTCAATCGGTAGTAGCGACGGGCGGTGTGTACAAAGGGCAGGGACGTAATCGACGCAAGCTAGTGACTTGCGCCTACTAGGGATTCCTGGTTCATGGGGATCATTTCAGTCCCCAATCCCAACCACGAAGGAGGTTCAGCGGTTACCCGGTCCTCTCGGACAGGGAAGACACGCTGATTCCTTCAGTGTAGCGCGCGTGCAGCCCAGGACATCTAAGGGCATCACAGACCTGTTATTGCTCACTGTCATGCGGCTGGACGCCGCTTGTCCCTCTAAGAAGAGTGACGGACGGGTAGGACCCGCCACCTATTTAGCAGGCTAGAGTCTCGTTCGTTATCGGAATTAACCAGACAAATCGCTCCACCAACTAAGAACGGCCATGCACCACCACCCACCGAATCAAGAAAGAGCTCTCAATCTGTCAATCCTTCCAGTGTCCGGGCCTGGTGAGGTTTCCCGTGTTGAGTCAAATTAAGCCGCAGGCTCCACTCCTGGTGGTGCCCTTCCGTCAATTCCTTTAAGTTTCAGCTTTGCAACCATACTTCCCCCGGAACCCAAAAACTTTGGTTTCCCGGAAGCTGCCCGCCGAGTCATGGGAGTAACTTCGGCGGATCGCTGGTTGGCATCGTTTATGGTTAGAACTAGGGCGGTATCTGATCGCCTTCGAACCTCTAACTTTCGTTCTTGATTAATGAAAACATTCTTGGCAAATGCTTTCGCAGTTGTTCGTCTTGCGACGGTCCAAGAATTTCACCTCTAGCGTCGCAGTACGAATGCCCCCGTCTGTCTCTATTAACCATTACCTCGGGTCCAGAAAACCAACAAAATAAGACCGAGGTCCTATTCCATCATTCCATGCTGTGATATTCAGGCGCGATGCACCTGCTTTGAGCACTCTAATTTGTTCAAAGTAAACGTACCGGCCACCCGGGACACCCGGTTAAGAGCACCCCGGATAGAGTCCGGTTGATTGTCCGGCCTGGGCAGTGCGAACACCGTGAAAGGCGGCACCACCCGGCCGAGACCGGAATCCAACTACGAGCTTTTTAACCGCAACAACTTTAATATACGCTATTGGAGCTGGAGTTACCGCGGCTGCTGGCACCAGACTTGCCCTCCAATAGGTCCTCGTTAAAGGATTTAAAGTGTACTCATTCCAATCACGGGGCCTCGGAAGAGTCCCGTATCGTTATTTTTCGTCACTACCTCCCCGTGCCGGGAGTGGGTAATTTGCGCGCCTGCTGCCTTCCTTGGATGTGGTAGCCGTTTCTCAGGCTCCCTCTCCGGAATCGAACCCTGATTCCCCGTTACCCGTTGCAACCATGGTAGGCGCATAACCTACCATCGACAGTTGATAAGGCAGACATTTGAAAGATGCGTCGCCGGTTCGAGACCGTGCGATCAGCTCAAAGTTATTCAGAGTCACCAAGTGGACGGGCCGAAGCCCGATTGGTTTTGATCTAATAAAAGCACCCCTCCCGTGAGGTCGGGGCTTCTTTGCATGTATTAGCTCTAGAATTACCACAGTTATCCAAGTAGGATGGTACGATCTAAGGAACCATAACTGATTTAATGAGCCATTCGCGGTTTCGCCGCATAGCGGCTTGTACTTAGACATGCATGGCTTAATCTTTGAGACAAGCATATGCTACTGGCAGGATCAACCAGGTAGCTTGCCGGGGCTCTAACTTGCGTCCTTGGCGTCTCCCGGCCCTCAATTTTTTATTTTTTTCTCCACCGTCTCCACACCGGAGAGACATGAGAAAAAAGCAAAAATATCTTGCCGGCAGACTAGACGAAGAGAACACTCTCGGCTGGCCTTTTTGAAAAGCACAGCGAGTCCTTTAAACCCGCGACGGTCGGGCCGCACAGGAGCCAGCTCCCCCCAGAGAGAGAGAGCAAGTTCCTTACACAGCCTTTCCGCCGTAAACCGGGGGACAAGTTGTCTTTCAAACTTCTTCTTCTTCAATCAAACTTGGCGGACAAGTTTCCGTTCCCATCGCGAGATTACTCGCCGGGCTGTGAAAGCCGTGAACGAGACACTCACACGGAAAACGAAATCCCGCGCTGCCCTTACGTTGCAACTGCCGCATAGGGACATCCGCAAAGGAATATCCGCGGCCTGCTGCGAAAATTGGTTGCGAGAGAGGCCTCGGCACTGACGGGGTTTAGACGATCATCGGTGGTAAAGCGTGGGAAGCAGTCTGGTTCGGCGAAGCAAATTATCGCGTCTCCCAGTGCTTCTATACCTTAGCAATCCTCTACCGACTTCCAGCGAAACTCTTCCCGTGCCTCGGGCTGGTATCCTACTCCAAGGAAAATCAGAAAGTAAAACGCCGGGCCGTCCGTGATCCGCACGCGGTTAACTCCCCCGAAAAAACTGGAAAAATCCGAGAAAATTGCTCTTCCCGGACCTCTCCTGCTCTCTGGGGAACCACGCGGGACTGTATCGGACACCCGTACTCGCGCCGCCTTTCTTCATTTCAATGTTTCGTGACCAGACACCTCCTCATATAGGGAAAACGGTACCCCCCTATGTACGTTCGTAATCTCTCTACTCCTGATTTCACGCGACATTTCTCGTCGCCTCATTACATCATTCGGTAGCGCTTGTCAAGTCGAGAATGTGCGTCCAAGTCTCGTTTCTCTACCGTTTCTACAGAAAAAGTTATTTCAGGAAAAAATCACGTTTCTCGAGAGTGCGGGAGAGCGCCTCGAGGCTCCTCACGCGCTCGCGCCGCTTCCTCGTGAGGAATTTTTCGGAGCGCCCGCACGCACCGGGGTCCGCTACCTTTTTCATTACAACACGGGCGTGTTTTTACACCATTCGATAGCTCTTGAAAAGCTCGGAACGATGGTGCAAGTCTCGTTTCTCTGTGACTCCTGGCAAAAGAGTTATTAACGAAAAATAAAAAGTTATCGCGAGTTCCGTTGATGTCAGGGCAAGCTGCCTTTTTTATTACAACATGAGGATGTTTATGCACTATTCGATAGCTCTTGAAAAGCTGAGAACGATGGTGCAAGTCCCGTTTCTCTGTGATTCCTAGGAAAGAAGTTATTAACAGAAAATAAAAGTTACCGCGAATGCGGCTGAAATTCGCGGAACTCCCGAGGCGCTCGGCTCGTTTGGCCGTGACAAAGACTCGGCGCTTTCGCCGTAACCCGGTGGGGTCCGCAACGTTTTAGGGATAACATGGATATGTTTATACATCATGCAACAGCGTTTAAAAAGACGAGTGCTCGGACGTAAGTTTGATCTTCCTGCGACTTGCAGAAGATGAAATATTAAACGTAAATAGTAGTTATCGTGAGTTTTTCACGGGACTCCCGATGCATGCGGGCTACTTTTCAGTGATAACTTGGTCCGCGACGCTGCCCCAGGTAGTTCTTTAGCCGTCAACTATTTTAATGATATCGTCGTACAGTGTCTATCAATGTTATCACTAATTTATCCGCGTGATGACCTATTTTTTTTTTTATCGGTTGTTAACTGTTTGGAATTTTTTTTTTTCATTACACTCTGCAACTGAAACTGTACAAGTTTGCCTACAACCCCCAACACAGAGAATCTCTCTCTCTTACTTATCTGCAAGATTCCTATAGTAAACCCCCAGTGAAAATACAATACAATTTCCAAGGATCTGTTTTGCCTACAAGTCTATTATCCCAAGATTCTTATTAAACTACGAGTCAAATGCCAATGAATCTGGAAGAATCTTGGAAGAATCATTTAAGAATGTTTCGCCTGCACGTGTGTGTTACACGCGATGCCTACAAGTATAAAGAATCTGGAGGAATCTCAGAGAATCTTCAAATCATTGCTGCCTACAAGTGAGTCCCAAGTACGATTCCTAGTAAACTACGAGTCAAATGCCTATGAATCTGAAAGAATCTTGAAAGAATCTTTCAGAATGTTTCGCCTGCACGTGTGTGTGTTACACGCGATGCCTACAAGTGTAAAGAATCTGTAAGAATCTCAGAGAATCTTCAAATCTTTGCTGCCCACAAGCGAGGCCTAAGTACGATTCCTAGTAAACTACGAGTCAAATGCCAGTGAATCCGGAAGAATCTTGGAAGAATCTTTCAGAATGTTTCGCCTGCATGTGTGTGTTACACGCGATGCCTACAAGTACAAAGAATCTGGAGGAATCTCAGAGAATCTTCAAATCTTTGCTGCCTACAAGTGAGTCCTAAGTACGATTCCAAGTAAACTACGAGTCAAACGCCAGTGAATCTGGAAGAATCTTGAAAGAATCTTTCAGAATGTTTCGCCTGCATGTCTCTTACACGCGATGCCTTCAAGTGTAAAGAATCTGGAAGAATTCTTATACAATGTTTTGCCTACAAGTCTATTATACAGGGTTTCTTATGAACCTGCAAGCCGAATGCAAAAAGTATGTGGAAGAATCTGAACGAATCTCCATTGCTCCCAAAGTCTTTTTTTATAAAAGATTCCTCATAGACTACGAGTCAAGTGCAAATGAAGGTGCAAGAATCCGAGTGCCTGCAGTTTTTTCTTTAAAGGATATTCGTAATAAAGCCAAACACAATAGTATCTGAAAGAAAATCTACTGTCCGTCACTCGGTTATATAGAGTGCCCAAGAACCTACAAGTCAACTATTGAAGAATCTGTAGGAATCTTCAAAGCAAATCGTTTGCCTGCGAGTCTTTTAATGAAAGGTTCCCGTTAAAAAGCTAAACGTCCAATACACAAGAATCTCAAAGAATCATGCTGTTTCTTTTGCCTACAAGTAAATTTAATATATATGCCTCCGATACACTACAAACCAAGTACAAAACATCTTGACGTTAAAGTGAAACGTGTAGCAAGAATCTTGAAGTCTGACCTTACAACTGAATTCTGAACAAGATTCTTCCCCGTTAGTTACTACCCAAATACAATAGGATCCCCCATAATCTTACAGTTTCTTTTGTTTACAACTGCAACTGACGAGACTCTTACATTGAAGTAAAACGTTTTAGTGAGCCATTGAAATAATCTCGCATAGCATATAGTAAATTGGATTGAAAGAGTACCTGCTGCTGCTGCTGCTGCTAGTTTTACTGATCTTGCAAAGACTATTGCTACTCGCACAGCTAACAGTGCTGCTAGTTTACTAAATGTATAATGGCTATTGCTTCTCTACAGCTAACAGTGCTGCTCGTTTACTGAACTTAAAAAGACTATTGCTTCTCTGCAGCTAACGCTGCTTGCTAGTTCATTACATTTAATGACTACAGCTGCTCGCGCGGCTAACAGTGCTGCTAGTTTACTGAATGTATAATGCCTGATGCTTCTATACAGTTAGCACTGCTGTTCGTTTACTGCATTGAATGACTATTGCTTCTCTACGACTAACACTGCTTGCTAGTTTATTACATTTAATGACTATTGCTTCTGTACGACTAACACTGCTTGCTAGTTTACTGAATGTGTAATGACTATTGCTTCTCTACGACTAACACTGCTTGCTAGTTTATTACATTTAATGACTATTGCTTCTGTACGACTAACACTGCTTGCTAGTTTACTGAATGTGTAATGACTATTGCTTCTCTACGACTAACACTGCTTGCTAGTTTATTACATTTAATGACTATTGCTTCTGTACGACTAACACTGCTTGCCAGTCTACTGAATTTAATTACTATTGCTTCTCTACGACTAACACTGCTTGCCAGTTTACTGCATTTAATGACTATTGCTTCTCTACGGCTAGCAGGGCTGCTAGTTCACTAAGCTTGTAAAAACTTTTGCTACTCGCACAGGTAACAGTGCTGCCATCTTATTGAACTTACAGGGTATTGCTACTCTCTCGGCTAACCATAATGCCAGTTTTATGAACGAACAGGCAACTCTTACGCTACAGCTAAAAAAGCTGCTGCTTACTTTGGAACTACAAACTCGTCTGCCACGTGCAACAACGGCGTGAATCGTAAACTCGAAGTCGCGGTGCCCGAGACCCCGGGACTAGCTCTTTTTCCTCGCCCTCTGCGCGCTTAGCCGACCGATTAAAGACTCGCCTAGCTGGCAAGACGAATCTTCACGTCGTGCAGGCAGCGCAGAGAACTCGGGAGCTGCCGGCTCTCACAAGTATAGTTCACCGCGTGAGTTATGTTTTCCACTGAAACTATTTAAGTCTTCCAACGGCTGGCTCTCTGATAAACCGCGCGCACAATCTCACTCGAGAAGAAAGGAGGCGCAAGAGAATAAAAAGTTCAACTCGAAGCCACGGTGCCAGAGATCCCAGAACGAGTTCGACTCTTCTGACCCCGCATCCCCGTTCCCTTTTCTCGGCCTTTCAAGACTCTCACGCCTGAGCTGGCAAGGCGAATCTCACAGGCATCTCGACAATGAAAAAATGTCTCTCTCTTTTGCTGTTCTTTACACGAATGCAGCATATACCATCACCGACTTCAAAAACACCACACAATCAACGACTTGTGTGCTTCTGGCTCTAGCAAGACTCTATATATATATGTGTGTGTGTAAAAACTAAAAACTTGAAAAACTAACAAAACTTAAAACTATATATATATATATATATAATATAAAAACCCGAAGCCACTTGCGCCGAGAAGCTACAGCCTTTACGTACTTGACCGATTGTTACGGAGACTTGCCTAACTGCAAGACAAATCTCCCGTCAAGGCTGAGTCTCAAAAGATCGCAGTGTGGTTACTGCTCTACCGTGTACAACACCCCGGCCGGCACCCAAGTCGTCTACAGATGATTTGGCGTACGACCTCCGGATTACTTGGTTGGCCAAGAGCGGTTAACCGGCGACTGAATCTTCATTACAGCACGCTCGTCAAACGCCCGAAACCTCGGCAACTTCGCTGCATTCCGCATCGAAGACGCGGTGTCTCTTATCGCCACCGGCGGCCGCACGCGCGTATCATTGCCTTCTCCAGCATCATTCTACCTTCAGAGCCTTCAGTAAATCAGCCGACGTAGCTCGCACCACTGCCGCTCGACCAAGTGCACAACCAATTGTCCGAACCTGCGGTCCTCTCGTACTTCGCAGGATACTATCGCAACGACAGTGGTCATCAGTGGGTAAACTAAC
>NKDA01000027.1:0-49925 GCA_002872375.1 Eulimnadia texana
AACGATTGATCTGATGAGATATTGCACCACTGCTCTTCACAATGAATCCTACTGATATAAATCCACAATCTTTGCAATTCAGCTTGATGGCTCAGGCTACCAGGGCATGCAAAGGCTAGCCCCGTGAGATTTTTGCGTTGTTGAAACCCTAATTTGCCAGGTCAGGAACAAACTCGAAATTTTGCGAAGCGATGAGGAATGGGAGACGATTGTGAGAAAATTAAGGAATTTTGCAAGCATGAAGGAATTGAAGCTCGTTTTGATCAGACACGTATACGATCAGAAAGAAATTCTTTGAGGAATCTTGCAAGAACCCTGAAGGACCTGAAGCAGACGCAGATAATCAGGAGGATGGTGACTCGGCAACTGAAGAGAAAGAAACGGAAGAGTTGGAAGAACTGGAAGACAGTGAACATTTAGAAGATTTAGAGAAGGTCGACGAACGTTCCGAAGGCACCGGGGATTTCAGTCGTTGGTTGGAGTCTGGATTCCTCAAACCGTACCGCTTAGTTAAGGGACTATCAGGCTACCCAAACCTGCTAGTGCTTTATGGTAACTTAATTGCACTGGCTGTGACCAGCTGTTCTACTGAACGTTCAATGAGCAAACTGAAACTCGTGAAAAATCGTCTAAGTGTTATGCACGACAAGTGGATGGAGGCCATGATTATTTTGTCCACTGAAAATGATGTTTTTGATACAGTTTCCAATACTGAAATTCTTTAGTGATTTGCTAGAACCTCTCATTCCTTGGCCAAGAGCCTCATAAACTAAACATCGTCGAACGTTTCAAAGATACATGTTTTGGACTTGAATCTTCGAAACAATATTCTCTCGACTATAACTAATAATAGAAAAATAACGTGGTTGTACATCATAATAGGAGGTACAACATTTATGTCTGGGGGGGGGTGCATCGTAGACATAGGGGGTATGGACACCCCTGCGTACACCCAAAAATTTTTTTCGTTGTGAATCAGGAAAAAAAACTTTTAAAAACAGTTACTATCTTGCTGCAGTACCCACCTTGAGCTCCAACGAGGCATTTGCCTCGTGAAACCCCTCTCGTGGACGCCCCTGCCTGTATGTTTATGACCTTATTCCTATCTACCCTGAGAATTAACTAAGAAGAATATTCATGTCAAAACAATCTGTCCTTTGATATAAATTATGAAGTATGTGAAATCGCCATCTTTAATAAATCAAAAGATACCTTGAGGCACGATTTGTACACTAATGTATGGTCAAAATCAGCGAAAAACCAGTGTTTTGTTAATGGGGTCCATGTAACAATGGCGCCCAGTTATGCGCAGCGCGTCTAGTGGCCGGCGTCGCACATCGGCCGCGCTATCTGGCCTAGTCTGTCCACCTGTAATTCCTACATCGTGTCTCGGTCGTTAAAAAGCGCAAGAAAATGGTGTTTTGTTCCTTGTTGCACAAACACATCGAAAAAAACACCTGATCAGATGTTTTTAACTTTCCAAGGGATCGATTGTCAGAAAAAAGGAGTGGATTAAAGCAGCAAGGCGCGAGATCAGCGGCCCTGTATCTGCAGGAACATGGTATTGATGTGAGGTAAGTTGTCAAAGTTTTTTTTAAGAACTTAAACTCTAAGCAGGTTTAATCCCATTATGAATAAATCCCATGTTAAAGTTTGTATGTTTATCCAAAATTTTACTTTCTGTTTATTTGTGTCGAGTGATGCGAACGACAACGGCCAACTTTTACGAACGAGTAAAATAATCTTGGGTGTTTGCTATTTACAGCAAGAGAAGGATATCGAAAATTATATTCGACTCAAGTTAATCGGAGGCAGCATGTATTTGAAAAAAGGAATAGTGCCTCACAAGTTCGATTGCCAACAATCACGATAGATCGCTCATCGCAGTGGTGATCGTGCTACATCAGTTGCCCGGGCAGCTAGGAATGAACTGGACAGCTTACTGCAAGGTATAAAAACATGATTTACTTTGATGCTTTATATTCATAAAAAAAATATTTATTAGACCATCAAGCTTGTACTGTTGACGACGAAAATGTAGAACGAGCACCAGAGACGGCGACAATTTTCCAGACGTCGATATTGTGCTAGCTTGTATCAAGGTCGAGAGCTAGGACTAGACTAACTTGTATTACACGCTCAGGCATGCTTTATATACAGACAACGTTTACACTACATCTTTCCCTCTTGAAAGAGAGAAATATAAGGAAAAAAAAGAAATGAGAAGTAAGTAGTGGACAACAAGGGGAAAAAGCAAAAATACACAATATGGTCTTAATTGCTACAAGACAGACAAGAGGGAAACGAACAGAATTATTATTGCGATTTTGTTTTCTACACCAAGTAAAAACAAGGCTACACGTCGTCTACGTTTCCTGAATTAAACGTTGGGTTGGGAAAACTCGTCTCCCGGATCTTGTTGTGTAATAGCCATTCTGTTCGCTCCATTCCTCCGACTGCTCCCCATGGAGGACATTCTGCTCGTCAGCAATTTCTTCGTTTGCGGAGTCAAGCTGGGTGTCTCCGGGATTTGTCAAGGCTTCATCAGCGACCTCGTCTTCAGTGACTTTATCTTCGGTGGTCTCATCTTCAGTGGGCATAGGAAGCAGCTGTAACTTATTTCTACGTTAAAAACCGTTATCAGTTTTTACAACATATGGCCTGGGGTGTCGGCCTTCCGAACAATTTGGCCTTTCCCCCCGACCTTGACCCAGACGTCGGACGAGATGGATCTCTCTGATTTGCGAACACGGTGTCGTCTATCGTAGTTCGCTTTTGTGATATTTCTGTACCGCTGATCTTTTATGTGAAAGTTGGGTACTGGTTTTTTGGGTTTCAACGCCTGATGTGCCATGGGTACAGTTGACTTCAACTGGCGTCCCACCAGAAGTTCAGCTGGTGTATATCCAGTTGGACCTGGGGTCGTTCAACGCTAAGAGTCCCAGATATGGGTCATCTGACTTTTCCAAAGTTCTTTTTACCGTTTGTATCGCCCGCTAGGCAGCTCCATTTTAATGAGGGTACCTAGGACTGCTGGCGATGTGTTGAAAATCGTACGTATTAGCAAACTTTTGGAATTCGTCTCCAGAAAACTGACTCCCATTGTCTGTCACCAAAGTCTCCGGAAACCCATGACGAGCAAATATCGATTTTGAGGTGAGAGATCACACACGTCGCTGTAAGACGGTCTATTTCAGCAACCTCGACATAGTGAGTAGTAGTCAACAACAAGTAGGAGGTTCTTTTTGTCGAGGTGGAACAGATCCGCTGCCAATCTCTGCCATGGGCGACCAGGAATTGGGGTTGTCATCATTGGATCTCTACGAGGCATCGCCTGTTTAGCGCAAACCTTGCACTTGTTTATCACGTCTGTGATGGCTTTACCCAGCCCGGGCCACCAGACAGCTAACTGGGCTCTTTCGCTGCATTTCATCACTCCCAGATGTCTCTGATGTATTTCTGCAACTACCTGTTTTTGTAACCCTTGCGGGATGACGATTCGTTGGTCTTTGAGTAGAAGATCTTGGTAGGCTGTCAAGGAATCCTTATGAGACAATAATCCATAAGTCTCGCTGGAAATTCGTTTTCCGGAGGCCCCCTTCTTTACAAAATTGGAGAAGAGCTGAACAAGTAGGGTACTGCTGTTGAGCCTTTTCAGTCTTTCTATATGTGTGGACATGATAAGGAGTCCAGCAACTACACTCTGTACGTGGGCTTCAAGTTGTCCAAATTTTTCCTCCAATGCGTTCTTAGAGGAAGTTGGGGATCGGGAGAGAGCATCTGCCACTGTTAGTTGTTTTCCCGGGACATGAACTATGCTGTACTGGTACCACATTAGTCTCATTCTGAACCTTTGTATCCCGGCGGAATTGAATCTTGGCTTTTGGAACCGAGAAGCGGTATGAGGGGTTTGTGATCTGTTCCTAGCTGATCGATTTTCCCAAAATAAATACTTCAAACCACTCACAGGTCCATGTAAGTGCCAACGCCTCCTTTTCAATCTGAGCATATCGCCTTTCCGTCTCTGACAGAGATCGTGACGCAAAGGGTATGGGGCGGACCCTCCCCTCTAGTTTTTGCAACAGAACCGCTCCTAATCCATACGAAGAAGCAACCGCGATACTATGGTATCGGCGTTGGGGTCGTAAAGGGCAAGATCACATTTTTTTCAAGGAATCTCTTCAGTTCTGGAACAGCTAATATCTGTACCTGACCCCATAAAAACTCGTTGTCTGACTTCAGTAACTGTCTTAGGGGCTTCGTCAAACTGGCTAGATTTGGGATGAATTTCCCCAAATAGTTGACCATCCTCAAAAATTGTCAGAGTTCACCTACGTTTGTGGGATTTGGGAATTCTTTTAGGGCAGCAATTTTCAAGGAGTCTGGTTTGATACCACGGGCCGATACTAGGTGGCCAAGAAAGGTAATCTCAGTAACTCCAAAAATGCATTTCTCGTTGAGTGCTATCCCCGCTTCCCTCAGTCTTCGTAAAACTTGGTCAAGCCGTGCATCTTGTTCCTCTCGATTTTTCCCAAAAACAAGGATATCATCTGCCTGGCAGTTGATTCCGTCCAAATTCTCTAGAGCCTGACCCATCTTTCGTTGAAAGTACTCTGGTGCGGATGTAATTCCGAATGGAAGTCGTTGAAAACAATACCGACCAAAAGGTGTAATGCAGGTAGTCAATGGTTGCGATTCTGGACTAAGCAGTATTTGCCAAAACCCCGAATTCGCATCCAGTTTTGAGAACATTGTAGCCCCAGCTAACTGAGCCAAAGATTCGTCAACTGATGGAAGAACTATCTTCTCTCTCTTCACGCTACTGTTCAGCCGAGTTAAGTCAACACAAATGCGAATTTTCCCATTCGGTTTCCCTACTACAACCATTCCGGCACACCAATCAGTTGGATTTTCTATTTCCTTCATGTCCCCCAATTGCTCCATGCGTTATAGTTCTTCCTCAACTTTCTGTCTCAGAGGAAGGGGTACTCTCCTTGGAGTAGTTACGGAAAAAGGGACTGCTCCCTCGCATAGCTGGATTGTATGGGAGCATTTCATCCTACCTAACCCTTCGAACAGATCAGGATACTTTTGCTGAACGTACCTTTTGGTTTCGGACGATTCAATAGTGTCCAATCGCTGGATTAGTTTGAGTCCCATACCTGCATCCCTGCCGAGGAGACGCCCCGTAAGTCCCTCGACAACGTAAACTGGCGCCGTAACATGTTTGTCTCAGTACCGGAGGGTAACGTTGGCTTTCCCAATTACCTTCAAGGGAAACTCCTCCAGCTCCTATGAGCCTTTTGTTGGTCCCTGACAAGTTACGGATGCGAATTGTTTTAGGCAGAACAGTTACATCGGCACCCGAGTCAATTTTGAAGGGAATCAGACGGTTGAAGATTTGCAGATTGACTAGCCACGGGTCTGAAGGATCTTGGCCTTGAACTGATCCAACCAAAATATCTTCCTGCTCGCTCAAATTCTCCTCATGTATTATCTGATTTACTCCGCCTGAAGACCGACATTTTCTTGCAAATTGTACTCCTTTCCCGTAGGTCCTACAAGTGGCGAATTTTGCCGGACAGGTCTCCCTCGGGTGTTTCCGGAATCCGCAGTATTGGTAATCAACCTTCGTCCGATTCTCTGGAACAACTTGACCTTGACTTTTGCTTCCTGGGATCTGTGGTCGCTTGAGAGCTGACTCTCGACGTTGCGCTTTCATTCCTTGATGGCTGTTTCGACGAATTGCATCCACCTGTACCTCCTTCTGAGTAGGGGGCAAAGGGCGGATCAGAGCCTGATGTTCTTCACGCTCTCCTTCAATTCACCTTTGTGGACGGCTTTTTCCAAAGTTAGCTCTGGATCCAGTTGCAAAGTCTCAGAAATTTCGGATCGCTTAGACCCACCACAATCTATCTCTACAACTGAGCTCATTCTTTCTTCACGTCCTTTGTTTGTCCCCTTTTTTTTCCCCTCCGCTAGTCGCGCATGATGTCAGTACAAAGGAAAATGAACCAAGTGTTCTGCTGAACGACCAGTAAGATTTCAATCCTCTCTCCCTCCCCTCTCTTCTTGCATTCCCCGTCATGGCTTAAATCCTGTGCCTAATTGTCGTATATATAAACACATCCGCTTCTCTCGATCGAATCAAAAGAAAATCCGACACAAGTCTTTATACTTCTCGCTAATAATTCCTATTAGCGTTTCCTCTTGTCCATAATAAGGGAGAAGATGTCGAAACAAATGTAATCATCTCTGCTTCGTCTCCAAGCGAGCCAAAATTAAACAGTATTTTACTGTGTAAGTGCTTATTAGGTTTCTCTCGCTTAATTAAAATCACTAAGATGGCGAAATCTTCTTGAAGAGCTTTGGTGGTTTGAGAAATCTGAGACGAATATTTGCGTCAATCCGTGGTCGTATTCCAAGCTACTAGGATTCCTAAAATCGCGAAAGGATGCGGTTCGGCTGAAAACGAAAGAATCCGTGCCCGGTTGATTGAAGCTATCGAGCTTGTGAGCGTAGTGGCAGCCGCTGCCACCAAATGTGGCCAGCCTTGTGAATTCTAGTTGGTACAAGTAGAAGCACACCTACGAAACGGGCACTAAGACTGTCTACAGCTCATGCGGTAAAATCCTTTATATACAGACACAGTTACACCTACGCCCACAAAGATATAAGGGAAAAAGCACCACTTACATACGTAAACGGCACGATATAGGTCATGGTCCTTCATGACCGAGTCTGTTTGGATAAGTGTGAACTGCGAAAACGCGACTCATCACTGTTAGAAAAAATACGAAAGATACAGAGCAAGATCATAGGGCGTACACTAACAGTTCACCGCGCTTAAAACTGGTTAGTTACGGTTTTCAGTTAATCCGAAGCAAAGCTGTTACGGCTGGACCTCTGGCTACAGTGAGCGGCAACATCGTAATAATGTAGCGAGGAGTGTATACCGCAGCCCACGGCTGTCCGTCCGATCTCTGTATATCTAAGAGACAGCATAGGATCCAAGTACTTGCACAAATCGATTTGTAAGGAAACCCGCTTTTCAAATGCTAAACTCACAGAAGAATCAGTTTGTTGAAGGAAAAGAAGAACTCGGATTAAAGAAAGGAAAAGGTAGACTTTGTGACATGTCTGTTGAAATTGAGACTGATTCCTGGAAATGAGGTGCATCTGTTTTAGAGGGCTGTTGAAGAAGATCAACGTGGCCCGCGGCCATAGTTTCAGTTATGGCTGTCAACCTAGTATAGTGAGAGAACAAGAAATTCACTGATGGAAACATAAGTGAACAGACTAAAGGCGCGTTGGTCTAGGATTTTCTCAGAGATCAATACACGCATCTTGGTTTGTCATTAACTAACTAGTTTGATATATAAATGTAGTCAGAAATTATAGGTACAGGTGAGCATGCGCGAAAGTGTGGGAGAGACCCGTTGCAGGGGGCGGCCGCCCTAGGGCACCCCAGGCATAATGCACTTGATGTGTTCGTGTGGGGGCAACATTACATTACGGAGAGACGTTCCTGGTGCACACATTAAAAGTAAATAAAAAATTTTTCAAAAATCTCGCGAGACGTTTCTGCGAGCGATAAGCTGTACAGTTACCTTTTCATTCAGTGATATAAAATAAAAAAGGAGTCACTATTCTCACATTTGAATTTCAAAAGTGTCATTTTCCAATAATGGTACTAAGAGACACATCTCGTTATATCAATTGCGAGAGAGCCTTTATAATACAGAAAAGCTGAACCCACAATGCTTTAGGAGTTTAAGCGTAAATGACTGTTGTATTATGAAATCATTTACACAGAAAAGGCTCTCTCCAAGGCTTATGCTTGCCATCTTTTTAAAGGTTTTCGCAGGTACCTCATCAATTCAGTAGAAGACTTTCAGTGACGATCTTGAGAAAAGCTACTTGATGCAAGCCACGTGTGCCAGACTGACTAAAGGGCAGGATGGAAATTAAGGCCAGTTCACAAGAAAACCTAATATTAATTCTGAAAAGTTGTCACCCCAGTGAGGTCAAGTACTGGTATAAATGGGTGTGAACTTGTTATTTTGTGGTCTCAGTATCTAACAATCCAGCGTCCACATCGGTCAATCTCAGTATCGTTCTCTCGGTCTCGAACTGTCTCTCCTCCTCCCGTGTCCTCCACTCGGTCTCGCGTTCCTCGTCCCTCCACTCGTCCCGCGCGTCGGTCTCTCCTGCTCGGTCCAGTCGTCCTCGTTCTCCGCCCATGTCTCGTGTATTAACCTGCGGAGCTCGAAATGAGCAGAAGAGAGAGAGTTTCATCGCGAGTGGCTGTATTCTTATCAGCCGAGAGGACTTTTGGCAAACACGAATGGAAGTAGGTTATATTACTAAATGAGCTCGCTGAAATAGAAAACGGTATCCTGAGTTTTCACGACGCGCGGGTGCGAAATAGAACTAAGAGAGGAAAGAGTGTTCACATATGGTGCCTATGGTATGCAAGATTTCTTGATTTTTGTAGAGAGAACTCAAAGGATGCGGACATCCACACGAGGCATACCGCTGCGCATCTGTGCGCCTCTGTCATCATGAACGCATCAATTCCCTGCCTTTTGCATTGAGAGATGTCCAATTATTCCTGAAAAAGACAGAAATAGACGTTTCAGATTTAAATCTCATATAAACACAAGTAACCTTGTCATGTACCACGGAGTAGCAAGTAATATAATAATTAACATTAGGTAAGAGCTATGATGCAGCATTCAATTTCTAATTTGTGTCACGAAAGAAGATTCTATGACAAAAGTGCTTACAACTGATAATTGCTCATCAGATGAGATATCCCTTGAATGAAATTAAAATGCGTAACAAAATGAGTCTCTAGTCCAACATAGCCCACGATAAAGAGTTTTGCCATGATCCTTTCAATATAGTATCATTGTTACACTTTATGAAAAAAACTAGCGGGCTCTCCATACGGTACTAGGCGGATATGGCACGATAAACGGATTGTACACGCTGTATTTCTTTGGAAATCTTGCAGACCTTTGGAATTAAAGTACTATATTATTGTCCGCCTAGCAAATAAGGGATCAAGGATAACGTGAGTGTAAAGTTTTCTTGCGCACTATTCTCTGTGGAACTTTATACTACTCTAGTTAGAACTCATCAAAGCCATGAGTGCAGAGTGAAGAGAAAGACGCCTGACTCATATAAGAAATATATAGGCCGAGAGTACCTCTTCGACTCATATAGTTTCAGTTTCGCTAATATATAGCCCTGCACTCTGATGATTTTTCTCACGTAAAAACAAGTCATTGTATTTGCAATCCGAGAAAAGAGAGTCTATCATCCCACGTTTTCAAGAGTGACATTTTTCGCAGAAAAGGGGCCTCTCAAAGAAAGACACACGAGTGGTATACTATAAACTATACATAATAAAGTTTAATGCGAGAGTGGCAGACATACTGTGAAGAAGTTCAGAGCGTTAGACAGACACGAACGTTTGTTCCACCATGAGAAAGCAGCTGCGACGATCACAGTAGAGAAGAAATGAAAGAGTCGCCCAGAGGCTGGTAACATCTTTGCAGGACTCGCAGTAATATTGAACCGATGATAAATCACTTGAGTAAACAGGTTGCGAGACATGGGATATAGTCTATGATGTCTTCTGAGAGTCGTACTTTGGCTTTAGAGGGGGACATCGTAGAAAGGTTATCAAGTGCATCAGCCCGCTTAATAATTGAGAGCGCAAATGTTAGATTCGAGGGAGTTGTCCTCAGTCCCGAAGAAGAATATCATTTGCAGCATGAGGCAAATATGATCCTAGCTCTTGCAAAATTCCAAACTGAAACTCAGATCAAGAATGGCTAGACTGCAAAGACAACATGAACTTGTCAGAATCGGATATTACACGTTAACGATGTTTTGTCAGCTCCGATTTCAATCTAAGAGGGACGCCTTCAATAACCTGCACTGTCTATATACTATAGCCTGCAAGTAAAAGAGCGCGAAAAATAACAAAATCACATGTCTAATATTAATGATAGTCGTACTGTCACTACCTCCGACGTATCATCGTGTCAATGAGCAAAGTTAATGAGTCGCAAATCCATAGCCCTTACGTAAATGATTATACAGCTGAGTCACAGGGTGGTCGCGAGTAATTTCAAAAAGCCAAAGTTATTCATAGTGTTTTTTCGTGCGTATTTTCATAATCGAAGACTGGAAGATCTATCAATGGATGATCCACCTAGGATTAAATTGAGAAAATCCCGAATGGCTTAGACATGTATAGCAAATTTGCAGAATGAAGTCAAAGTTAACGAACAATGGGGCAAATTATGGCACGGGTTTATAAGGGTAGTTTAGAAACAGAATTACCCATAATATACAAAATTTTGGCCGTATTTTGATTCCTATGGTAGCACATATCAAATTGTCATTTAGTATGCTGCGAAGCAGCTGCGGAGTTGTTCTGTCTCCCACTGGCAAGTCTGTACCATTATGCTCCATTTGGCAACTGAGCAAGGTGAGGAGCCTCAAATAACCCGTTTTAAATGCAGCGGCGATCTCACCGAACTCAAGTCCGGGAGGCTGAAATCGCTCACTAAATACTTCGATCTCTCTCAAGCCTCAAAGCACAAACGCGATGGTCACCACAGATGAAAGAAGCCATCACATGCACCAACGCCTGCGCGCGCACTCTAGCACGAAGGCGTACTATGATACGCCTTGGAGCGCGATATCATAAGAGTTACGGTAAAATTTGAGCGTCGGTCACGCGTTCCTGGAGCAAAAAGTAGCCTTAGGGATGAGAATGAATTACTGAGAGTTCTAACTATTTATTAACTTCCCTATGAGGACATCTGGTATAGCTGTAACTCTCAATGCACTAGAGTGTCCAATCAAAAACTATGCAAGAGTAAATAAAACGCTAGCAAACAGCGCGCAAAGAGAACATACGAGATCTGCTGTAACGCCCTGCGATCTTTGTATTCTCTTCTACATTCATTCTCAGTGGGACTAAAGTTTATAGCGGAGGTAGAAATAAAGGAGCACATTGAGAACGCGAAGTCACTATATTCTCACACTGTGAAAGGCAAGAAGTTTTAGGAGGTACAGCCTGGTATCTTCCGAGAGCAACATCCGAGCGAGCGAGAGGGTGAGTGTAAACAAGATATGAGCATGTAGAAGATTGAAGGAAAAAACTAACCCGTGTTAAGCAAATAGAAGGATTAGGACAATCCAGAGATCCTAGAGTGTTAGCTGAGGTTTTGAGCGGTAGATTCTAGGTTAGCTTGGATCAGAAACCAACTATGTTGGAGATATCGGCACTGATTTTCCCACTGAAAAAGAGAGAAGCGAGAAATACGGAAGTAGGCACAAGAAATTAGATATAAACGTTGACCGGTAAGGTCTTGCCATTCGCGAACGATGATCTATCATCTGGCCTCCTGAAAGAAGGCAAAGATCTCTAGTTCGTAAATATGAGAATATCCTCGGACGATTAGATGAATATTTTCCTTTACCACTAAAAAGCCGAAAATATCTGAAGACTGGGTCTTTCGCCATTCTTGCAAAGCGCCGATTCGAGTGGACTCATGATCAGTCACAGAGACCATTGCTTTTGAATAAGAGTTTCCGTATCTGTAGATGATAAATCAGACAACTGAGTAATATTCTGCCACACTACCCCGCAGTACACTGTAGCTGATGGTAAAAAGTCGTAGACTCTTGCAATCCATTTTTCGCTCAAACAGTCGAACGCCGCTTTGAGGCGAGAACTACAAGAGGCTGTATTTAAGACCGGACCTTTTGCGATATCATAACATATAAAATCCAGGAATCGACTTGAGAATGTATTCTTACACAGATATAATCTCAAATTACCTGAATACCGCGACGATGGGCCGACGATATATTCATAAGTAAGCTGTGGGAGAAAGATAGCTATTATTTGATGAATTGGATTCACGTGCGAAAGAGCCGCGCAAGAATGTTAAGTCTTTAGTTACCTTTTTATTTTGTAATTCTGTGTTTTTTTTAAAAAGAAATTCACTCATTCAGATCTTGCTCGTTTACACGTCAGAGAGTTTCAAAATAACTCTTTTCAAAACAATCCAAAAATTATGAGAAAAGAATGCCGATGCAGAGTAAAGAAAAAAAGCCTTACACTAATAAAAGAGTCATACTACAGGCTGCCCGAGCAAATCAATATATACCGCACGGCACAAACTGCGCCAACTAGGCGTAACAGATACGCCTAATGCAGCATTACTGGGGAGGGGCTATGCGCCCTACAACCGTAGACCGTCAATGAAAATGATAAGCCTTTAAATCACTTTTTCACGAACAACAAAATTTCTACACGAAAGACATGTTAATGTTAACAGTTTAATATTACAAGTTCATACACTCATTCTCCACATGTTGTATAGGTATCAAGTTCTCTATATCCCGCATCTTTTTGTCACAGGTGTGCTTCAAGTGCAATTTCTCCAGGAAATCTCTTCTCCAGTAGGTAGTCTTAACTAGGATATCTACTCGTGAAGCTGACAAGAAGTAGGAGGAGGACAGATACTAAGTCAATAGGATTGATTACGTGTGACAATAAGAAATGTAATCTTTTTAATAAAATCATCCTGCCAAGTACATTATAATCACATCTGAAAGTTAAATGATTCGTCATGCACGGTTAAGACGCTGGCAGTTAGTATTCGGGAAACCGATGCTATGAATAAATTTACAGTTGAAGTTTTCTTGATGACTGGTCAGATAAGAGAACTCCGTTAGCAGTGTTTTTGCAGCACAGTTAAGAGTTGATAAATCAATATAACTTGACAGAGAGAGCGAATCGTGAATAAAACAGTATTCGTAGGAATGGTACTTTCAAGTGTCGTAACGCTGTCAGAGTAGGGACAGTTTGTGTGTTATGGGGTGGGGTGCACCCTCGTAATGAGAACACCAAACCTATAATCACAGAGAGTTTCCCTAATGCGAAAGTCATTTTAGGTCTCCCAGAAAAATGACTCGGAGAAAGCTATGTTGCGCCTATATGAACCTCTGAGGTCTTGCTCTGGCTAGTGTGAAAAATGGACGAGTCACTAGACGGAGTCACATCGAGACTTGAATGGGGCTTTCCGCGAGGAAAGAATCCGCACTGCCTATTACAAGAAAAAAATAAACCTCTTCCACAGACGAGTTGGATCATTTTATCATCAACGAGAGCGAACACTAGTCAATATGCATACTCTATATAAATTAATTTAATATTAATAGAAGAAAATTTTGCGAAATCTAATATGAGATATTTAGTCACTGAGATAATTCATATAAATAATAATATAAAATAATAATATGAATTCTTGTGCTAGAGTATTCGATATTTTTGAGTGTACATTATTTAACATAAACACTTATTACATTACAAATCGAAAGAGAAATCTCACGTCAACAGATTTAACTCTACTATAACAATGAAGAGAAACATTTCCTTATAAATGAGAGTTATTATACTATAATCACGTTGGTCTGAGTTACTTAAGTAATGGTAAAATTAATAAATTCAAATGAAATCTTAAATAGGTAGTTAGAGTAAAGGATCAAAGGGCGTAAACATTTTTGTATCACTACAATATGAGCACGTCAAATGGCTTTAATAAGAGACAAATTTATCTTATACACACACTGTATTAGAGGTTTTCATTGGAGTCTTATAGAAATAAAACGGATACTACACTCCCTTCACGAGTTTATTAATTTCATTATTTACTGTCATGTAAATCATGATAATATTTTAGAATAAGTTATTAAATACAAGATGAATCTATTGGTATTGAATTCATCAAATTGAAGAAAGATTGAGAATTAACATCTAGCATACCCAGCGTCTCTGGCGATGAGAGAACAGAGCGATTATACTTGGCGTTCTACAAATATCATCCCACAGTCGCGAGGAACTGATCCGTCTTATCATAAGCTACAATCATAATTTGCCCTTATTGACGATATTCCACATACAAATAGTAACATTACCCACTCAAGAAGATTGCTGCGTTTTCGTTTAAAACGCGAGACTAGGAAAGCAGTAATTCCTGGACCAGCATGCACCGCGTCAGAGGAAGGAGACCGCACAAAGAGCATATGCGTCTCGGCTCTTAACGACGTGTAAATCAGGCAAATACAACGGTTCAATCAAATAAATCAAATAATATCTAGAGGTTTCATTTACAGCAATTCAGCCGTCCTTTCAAAGTGTTGAAATGATCTCTATCGTCCTTCATTTACAGACCGACATCGATCGTTAATCAAGTGATAGAGCGAGAAAAAACTAGTATGAGGAGACCTGAGGTTTGATAGTCTTGGACCTTTGTTCCTTCTCACGCGTAAAACGCCTCTGATAGTTCAACAGACCTTTCGAAGATATTCAATACTCGCGCTCAGTAGCAGAAGAAAGATGACGACGCGAAACAAGGTAAAAGCTCTAATGAGAGACCCTGGGTCACAGTAAAGTAATCGCCAAGAAATCCCTATTCTGGTAGGATGATCATGGAAACACACGAATAAAAATATACAAGAGAAGATGAATTCAGAAGTGCTCCATAAACAATTACGCGAGAGAAGCACTGCGTTCTGAAACAGTTCACCTTTCTTATCTAATACGATAGAGGGAGCGGTACACAGTTCCACGCAGTCGTCTTAGATATTCCACAGTGGTCTCCGTCGGAATACTAAGACATGGATGCATTATACTGCCTTGACATAACACTCGCAGATCCTCCCAAGGTTATCTAATTCTGTTATTACTCCTCTCGTTAGATCCAAAATCACAACTCTTGAGTTTATCCTCATGACTTTATTTCAGATTCGAAAGCTGTTTGTTAATAATGAAAGTAAGGCCATTGTGAAGAGAAGTAAAATCCAAACTTTTGTATTCATTTGTTATACTCGAACATAAAAAACATCACAGGTCAAGGAGCGCAAGAGAGAAGAACAAAAAATACGTATACTGAGAGGAGAAACATATCGACAAACTTGTAATACAGGGAGTATCGGACAGAGCGCAATTAAACACTGTATAACACGTAAATATTCTTTACCAAAATGTAATGTTGGTGGGCCGTGGGATATCTAAAGTCGATCAGATGAGAGCACTAAGGATCTAGAGTAAAGGAAAAGTCCTGTTTATAACGGACCCTCTACCTCGTCCTTGATCGATCCTCGGCGTGAACCCGCGTCGTACAAGATCCCGACATGTTTATGAAATCGCAGTCATTGTATCGAGAGTATGGCGGAAAATTAAATCAAAGACAAATCACAAAACTCAACACCAGCAACAATAGCATATACAAATTACTATTATATTCCTCTGCTTATGACACAGAGAGGCCTGCACGAGCATAAACACAGTTTGCCAGAACACAACAGTAATAGACAGTCGATAAATGCCAGCACTCCAGAACGATTGGTGGACTCGGTAGCACACCGTGAGCGGTTGGTTCTACATAATATAGCAACTAACACGCTATGGCGATCACACTATGCGTATTATCCTACGTCAGACAGGACATACTTCTGGTTTTTCAACGAGCGCGCGGAGCTAAAGAGGTCAGAAAATGAGCATGCAAGAAATCGAGTCGGAAAAACGTCAAAAAAAGCGATGAAGCACTTGGAGCGAGCTTTTCGCGTGTCGAGATCACTTTCCTCATAATAGGGCGAGATCTGACGCGGACGATATTCGCAGTGCTATATGTTAAGCATTACCTAGCTTGATAAAGTCGAGAGGCCTACACTTTTGTTTCTTCAAGGAAACATTTTCTTCTTGAGTTGCCCCGATGAACAACATAGCATAGAGTACAAGAGGATGCCGAGTACTAAAGAGCACTCGCATGCGCTTGCTCAACTCTGCGAAGCCGTGGAACCTCTCTCAATAACGAAGATATTTAGGATCCGATATTACGTATAGTACCCCTCTGTACAAATACAATAAAAATTCGTCGAGAGCAAAACTTTTTTCTGTGTATATTACTTGATTCGTTATAAGCATATTAAAACTAGTAATAAACCATAACAACCTCACTAATACTGCTAATTAGAACCTCCAACCAATTATTGCCGAGAGCAATGAATATCTGTATGTGAGTTTTACACCTTCGCATACTCCAGAACTGGGCTTTATCTATCCGATTATGGAGCAGGGATCTATAATCTATATTATGGCCTGACCATGGCGGGCAGTTACCATTTATTTTTGACCGGGAGTTTATAATACAAAAAACGAGAGGAGACATAAAGAAAAGTTGGAGCGTCTAAACTCGTCGATATCCCGTAAAAAAGGGATCTATTAGTTCAACACATACCCTCATATGGGGCACTTAATAATCAGTGTCAACTTACATTTAAAGAATGAATGTCCATGAGATAAGCAAGCACTCTTAAACACTACTTCTTGATAATAAATATTTAAAATAAGACGTGCCTATCCTCTGCAATAACGCGTCCAAAACCAATTTAGTGAAGAATAAATAATCTCGTCACACAATTCAACTTATGATACATGTATTACACATATTTATACGGCGAAAGTATATCTATCTTACTTCTAACATCATCTCAATCTCTACATGTTGTCTCCCTAAAAAAGATGTGGTATCTACTCCTATTTACCATAAAAATATCTGGGAACATACAAACCTCCTCTGACTTTTCACAAATGTGCAGCTACGCGCAGAGATAAGTGCAATAATCATATTATTATCTCACATCAATACTGCGTTTATTACTTGCAGAGAGAATAGTTTTTACTAACTTATCGCTTTTCGAGTTTATTTTTATATACAACACAACCGCTTTCATTTTAACAACCGTTCCAAGACAGAGAGGAAAAACCAACCGCTTGATAACCACACTGAGCTCAAAACACCTAAACAATGGAACACAATCTAAGAAAACTTGAAGAAATCTGACCACAACTGTTCTATAATATTAGTCTGTTCTAATCTCTTGACACGGTCAGTCACAGCGACGTGCGTGTATTCATTCCTTGATGTTCCACAAATCCTTTCGAACCATACTCAACATTTTTCTACAGTAAAAAAGAAATAACTAATCATACATATGAACGTTGAAATAGGCGACACACCTATCTCACACGCGAGACTCTTATCCTTATAACTTAACAGATAATAAATATTTCAAGCAACTGTTTATAGAACTATCTTACCGTGAATTGCTCCAATAACATCAATCGGTTTCCGTTCATCCTTTAAGCTGCTCGATTCCTCTACGCGTGATTTCAACATATAAGCAACCCTTCTAACAAAAAAAATCTTATTGTTGGTGTTCAACAGGGCCCTTCTAACAGGCCTGTATACCCGTCACGGAGAAGAAAAATAACGAATCTATTCACATTTAATCATCTTTCGCGAGTGCTTCTGAGCCGGAGAGTGGAGACAATTGTTGGCAGTAAGCAAGAATTAAGCTTCTTTCAGCCTTATTGCAGCTCTCGTCAACCTAATTTCACAACGGCATGTTTATCTTGAAAATATCTTGCCACAGAAAATCTACAATGTAACGTGATTTCCACGTGAGATACACTTAACACGCGTAGAGTTAAAGAATATGCAGATACAATACATGACCACGTAAGGGAAATTAAATTATGATCTCCATGGCGCCAAGAAGTTTGGAGCCATACAGTAGCTTCACCTCTTGTGTTACTTCCACTATAGCTCGCGCATTCATCAGCCATGCATCCATGATTCGTATGCGATTATCAAGGTGATTTTCAACCTGCGCGAGCGAGAAAAACGCAACGTAGAACACCCGCAATAGTTGTGGCGGAGGATAATTTATAAAATAAGCGAGTCATTTTAACGATTATTATTATTAACCACAGTTAGATGCAGGTATGAGTTCATGCAAATAAGTCCACAGCAGAGAAAACTGCAACTAGCTAGAGAATTTGCTTAATTGTTAAAAATCTGGCTATTTTCGTTCTTTAAGAAACAAACGATGCAAAGACGCAATCTCACCCCCATATTTTAGGTGTCGTGACACTATACCTTAAACTCCACGTGTTTAACCACACCTTCCATTCAAGTCGTTCCGAGTCGTAATCGTTCACATCATCGTCTAGAACCGCGAAATCCACCATAATTCGAGCGCACCAATACCCAGCGTCGTATGCAACCTTCTATTCGATCACATTAACAGTCCGCTGCTGATAGCAAGTTGAGAGTCGAGTTCTTCAGATTAATCTTCTCGCTAACCTTTGGAGTGGTAATAGAATTTGACCACGGCCTCGGTCCAGACACAACTAGATGACATAATAGAGACTAATCTATCATCTAAATTATTTATTGTAATAGAAGTACAAATTGTACAGTTCACATTAATTCATTTGAGAATTATACACATCTATCTCCTAAATATTTGTGAGTAACTAATTTACAAATTATACATATATTCAAGATATTTACAACGAATGTTACATTCCGATTTCTTTAGAAAATACCTGCTAGGAGAGAATGTGTATGGCAGAACTCGACGGCCTGAGTCGTTAGACCAAGATGCAACCACTCTTCTATAATTCGTTGTAACTTTCGTTTCGGTTTTTATAATCATATTTTTTTTCTTCTATACAAAGAATATTTTTTTATACTATATTCACGATCACTGGTTGGATATATCGCGATTATTCTTTCTAACTTAAATTTTTATTAAGTCACTTATCTAATTAATTTATTTTAGTCGCAGTGATGAATACTTAAACATCTTGTTCGACTTGAGATGTACCTGAGACCTTCTTAAGCTGCGATATGGAGAAAATGGATTCAATTTAATAATCTGTAAGCTGTCTCTGAGAGATTCTTTAGCTTTTCTATCTCTGTGTCTCGCCGTAACCCCAATTTTTTTCCACTTTACACCTTTTAATGTCTGTGTGTTGGTGCACTGCCTTTTACCTTTTTTTGGTTTTAGTTTCTATGTTTTTGTTGTGAATCAGTACAACTCAGAAAGAAAAACTGTATCCGATATTATTCTGAGACTCGGAGAGAGTGATCTTTAGTGTAAATAAGTAATATAAAATTCTTTTTTATCCAACTGATCAACCCTGACCGAGACCCTTGGCGGAATCAATCGTTTGGGTATATTGCGGTCTTTGGCTACTAATCACGAGCCTTTACACAACATAGGATTACTCTCTTCTAGAGCCAAAGGAGTCGTCGGCACGCATGACACCAGAAGCCGAACACTCTTCGAGCGAAAAGCGAGTAACGTGAAGGTTTGCCGCGGAATTCATTTTTCTGTCTCGAGCGTTATTGGTTGAGTTGATAAAATGTAGGTTATATCAATGCTGAGAAAAAAGCCGTTACACCGCGAAACTCGAACTGCCGAGTTAGTTGTGCATCTATGCGAAAAGCTAAGTGAACGATTACACTCTGATCAGAGACTGCACTACGTAGAAGCAGACAGTGTGTGATGAATGTAGCGTGCAGGCAGATACACTAGAATCCTAGTCATTAAATCTTCTGAAGCAGGAAACAAATGAGCGTCGGAAACATTGTAAACTCTAGTATCAGTTTAGGACAAAGAGTAAGTAGAGATTCTGACAGCGGCACATTCTAACTTCATAAGCGAATTCGCAAAGAAAAAGAAACAGGAAAGGCTCTACACATCATAGGTCTTGGTATACTTACACTCACGAAAGTTTCGCGTCCTGATTGGTTAGCATAAACAAACAATTCTCAAAGGGGAAAGCGAGAGAAGGCGGCTTTGCACAATTTTGCAATTATACTATGAAATCACACACACTATTAAAATAAAAACAGATCGCGGTCATTACCTCCACACGTCCCTACAACGCGCTCTAACTCAATCTCACTAACAATAGGGCCTTTCCTTGATGCCACAAAATCTTTTCGATCTCCCGAAATTAAGGCCCATCGCATCTGTTGATGCGATACTGAATTATTAGAGCGCCTAACGCTACTGAGAGCGGCAGCGAATTAAATGCAGATATACTTGGTCGATGCAAAATAAAATGAAGGAGTTAATATATAACATGATTATAATTAAATTTCAATAATCTCTTAGAGATAAAAGCAGCGTAAGAGAAACTTCGAGGCCGCCAGTTGTGTAGTTCCAATCTCAATAAAATGAAAGTCTTGCGCGCTCCAAGAGATAAATTCATATTAGGATAAGATCTAAATATTATATATTTGAATAGCCATACAAACTGCGCATCAGAGCTATATTGTATTCGATAAGTGAGAGTTTTGCTAAGTTCCTGAAGTTGTTGAAATATGGTGCACTGCGCCCTTGAAAATGTTGTGCCTCAAATCGTACTTGAGGCATGACAGTAAGCTACAGGGCCGTTTAACTACTGCTATTTATAGGAGAGAAATTGCGATACCCATGGAAAGTTTGAGTTTGTCTTGAGTTTATAATGGTTCGGTCCGAACATGAGTTTATAACATGACCATGAGATAATTCAGATGAAGATACATATGATTAGGTAAGTCCAAGCGTGAAGTATTCAAAGATGACGAGTCTGATATCCTCACGAGACGCTGTAGGCTCAACAACATAATATAGATTTTATTGTATACACCATATAAAGGAGTATTCAGTGAATTCACCAATGAAGATCCACAATTTTTTGTCAGACTAATAAATAATGACCACACAAAACTAAAACGAGGGAGAATAATTCGAAGACATGGCTCGCATATCATAATCTTGAGAACACATCCAATTGAGCGATCTGAAATTCCTCTTCTCTTACTCGGAAAACGACAACATTTATACAGCTTGGCAAGGCTATGGAGATCAGCATCGATCACCTGAAGCACGCTGAAGAGTTCCAATTTATCGAGGAGATACATTGCACATCATCCATCTGAACAAGAACACGTTCTAGCCCTATGAGTAGGGTGAAAAAACCATGCGAACGCATATAAAATGGTGAGATAGTATAGCCTCCGAAAGGACTATAACAGATGGTTCTAATTAATTCTTGTGTATCCAGCAAACAGGGAATTCTTGTAAGACCAGTTCAGACGAGACAGTCCCCTTCTTTGTACCTCCCTCGACCACATGGCAGACAGATAAGCACACATTCGATATCACAGCACGACATACTTTGGAGTGTTCTACTACTGACCGCAAATGTGAATGAGCGTTCTGTCGAACATGTATCTATTGCGACATTCTTCTTCTCTAAGTGCCATAGGGGCAACTACAAAATTTTGCACAACAGACAGGCAAGCATTAAAGAGCTGGCAACTAAAACGCGGAAGTATTACACTTGATAATGAATACCTCATATTATGTCCCCCTCTTACAGAGAGTTGAGCTTTTAGAACGAAAGAACGAGTTTCGCTTCCAGCACTAAATTAACCGCGATAATGTCAAGTTCCAGTACCACGTTCTGATGCTACGCACTGACTAAGGTTCGCAATTATTGCGGGTCCAAATACCGAAGTCTCACAAACTTTATAGGAAACACAGCATATTCCTAAAAGATGAATAATCGCTAATGTTTTGCAGGAGCAAATGCGCGGGGCGGCAAAACAGAATGTATGTAAATCGCGGAGTAAGAAATGTAATACAAGAATACACTACCGTAATGTTATCGAGAGCACTAGAGTCCGAATCCCTAAGAGAGAGTAGGCAAGAGTCAGAGTCTTCAATGCCCCTCTATGTAGCTGCCCAGTTGCGGTAAAATAGTGATAAAGTGCGCAGAAGAATAGATGTGTTCTGAGAGGTCAGAAAGAAAAACCGGGAGTGGATGTGATGAAAAACGTGACTCAAGTGCCGACAATATCCTAGAGTATATAAATTAACTACTCCTACATTAACTTGATGAAAGTGTATATCAGTTAGAGCACTAAAAGAGTATTTTGCGACTTGTGAAACCCCATAGCCGTATATGCTCCCGATAACACTTAATGACGCATTGTACAATGAAGGTGTAACCTCTGAGAGTAACACAACTATGTCTTTGCTTAAGGAGTACGAAGTCAGACTGTGAGTGATCCACATGCTAACACCGATGGAACGGCATCTTTTCCAATATCACATATCTGGGCGTTGAGAGAGCACAACGAAATGCAGCGGCAGCGGAGACACAGAATTCAGACATTTTTTGTGTATTATCTTTAATAGTGCATAGAGGTTTCTATGCTACTTGATCTATTCAAATATGACACATGCGTTAACGAATCTTGCAACAACTCTTGACTTTGATCTCGCTCCGTGCTCTAATCACTTATGCCGTAACTATTCCGCACTATAAGACTGTTTAATAGAGAGCGCGTTTGAGATTTTCATCACAAAGTTAACATAGACTAAATATCTAAGTATACAGACAACGACAAAGACAAACTCATTACTGTTAGGCGATACATACTGGAGAAGAAATCGAACCAGCACAAATTCAAGCGTTAGTATATTGAACATATAGATATCCAAGATCTCGCGACAGATATGTATCACAGATATCTATAAACTAACGTCTAAAACCGAGGAGTTGATATCACGACGAGCTTAACTTGGAACAGCCTCATATTTCAGCCCACCTTCCTCTACGTCAAGTACAGAATGCGTAACTCCCAATCACTGTATCAAATCACCACAAATTCCACGTCTACTAAATACTATGCGAGGCATCATGAGTAACAACACTAACTAATTCATTTTCTCTGTCACGCGAATAGACAGTACACATTATAAAACTATCTTTAGCACATGCGTCAAGTCAGCGAAGTATGGGCTATGTTGCGAGAGAGAGCTACGAGCAAATTCGAAACAGTAGAAGTGTGCGTGTACGCTTGCTGAGTTTGCAGTCACGCAACTAGTTGCAAGAAAGACTTAGCGTAAAGAACGTTTCTCCCTGCGCCTAGTGATTACCATCGTCAGAGTTCAGATGAACATACAGAACAACTTTACTAAAAACGAATAAAAAGATATACTGAATACTATCCATAAACTACTAATAACCTTATATTTATTTCGACACACGTGCGCGCACTATCACGGAGAGTAAAACAATTGAAACAGAGAAGATTTCCAATACTCACGCTTGAGCGAGATATTAATCGTGATCCGAGAGACTAGTGCTGAGTGAGTGAACAGCAGAAAATTAATAATTAATTATAATATGTACGCGTATTCATTGACACGAAGCGTTTATGGTCTATAAATGAAGAGGTAGGGCTTGCGCTTTTATAAGAAACTCAGACGCGTCAAGGGAGGATCAGCATAGAGCTTTCCGCACCGTGCAGAACGAAAATAGACACCGAGGTAGCACCGGACAGGTATGCCCTAAGCACAGAACGACGACACTAATAACAAAAACCGGTTCAGGCTGTTCTGGAATAAACTAAGAACAAGCCAGCGGGACGGATGCCATAGGTAGTCCGAGGAAGCAAGGAGCGTAATAGAGAGAGTTCTCTCAGAGTAAGCGCCCTCCGAAGAACTTAATAAACACATCAGAATATTTCCAGCACGTTCACGCTTGTGACAAATGATTGCGAAAAAGAGATTAACTTATGACATATATACTGTAGCTCACACCGTATCTACGAGTAATGCTATTAATTGACAAATATTACACTATACTAACTTATTGACAAGCGACAGTAGCGATCACAATGCAACTAAGTAATAGTGTAGTGTGATTGATTTAGACCTAATCTAACGTAAATTTGCCTTAATTAAACCCATGTTTAGTTTAAGGCCAAATGCCAATTGATGAGCAATCTCTTATAAGCAGGCGCTAAGTATCACATAATTTGTCTATTCCGAGATATGTACACAATGTTATGTAAGCACTGTGCGTTATGCTACGGATTAACATAGTAACCAGTCTACGTAGACACGACGTATCAATTAAAATTTATCAGTACTTACAGACAATATATTATTATTAAAATATTTAAATAGAGTTAAGGAATCGAGTAACATAGGTTTTAAGAACAATTTAATAGAGTTGATAGTGAAAAATTAAATGACTTGATATTATTGCAAGTTTTTAGGTGTAAATTACGCATAACGATTCGATGGTGGCCAGATACAGCTTTGCTAGGTTCTCTTCGGACGTGTCCAGGGATAGGCCGCATATCTGTTTTAAATAATCTAATTTAGTATCAAATAATGAATTATTAATAGTTCAAAAAAATATGAAATTGTATATTTTTTATTATTACTGTATTAGATGTAGCAGTAATCTAGAGCTAGAATGTAGTGCTGCTACTAATAATAAATTACTAGTAGTAGTTTTAGTAGTAGTAGTAGTAGTAGTAGTAGTAAGTATGAGTAGCAGTAGTAATAGTATCAGTAGTAGAAGTAGTAGTAGTAGCAGCAGTAGCAGCAGAGCAGCAGTGGCAGTAACTGTCTTGATAATAGTAGTATTTGTAGTAGTAGCAGTAGCAATAGAAAGCACTAGTAATTACAGTCATGACAGTAGTAGTGGTGGTAGTAGCAATGGTAGTACTAGTAGTAGAAGCGGTAGTAAAACAGTCATTACAGTAGTGGTAAGTAATAGTAATATGCGATTACCATTCCCTTTAAGGTGGGATCGGCTAACGGTGATCGGTTTCAGAGAGAGCACCACACACAGGAGTACCTGCTAAATTCACATAGCGAATTAAATTTTCTGTATTTATTATGCCATACAAGAGCCTGGGCCATAAAACAACCATCTGAAACCGACTGGAGAGAGGCGGAGATTATCAGAATAGTTAATTTTAGCTGGTTTATTATTAGTAGTAGTGGTTTAGTTACAAGGTGTATTAATAGTAGTAGTAGTAGTAGGAATAGTAGGAGTAGTGCTAGGGTAGGAGGAGTACGAGGAGTATGAGTAGGAGTAGGGTTAGTAGTAGGTATGGTGTGGTTCGAGTAGGAGTAGGAGTACTAGTACTATCATCAATAGTAGGAGTAGTACTAGGGTAGGAGGAGTAGAGAGGAGTAGTAGAGTAGGAGTAGTAGTAGTAGTAGGTATGGTTTGGTTCGAGTAGGAGGGAGTAAGAGGTACTAGTAGAAGTAGTATAGCAAAGTAGTAGCATAATAGTAGCATTATTATTATTACTAGTAGTAGTCATGCTATTATCAGCACTATCGTATTATTATCACTATTATTAGTAACAGTGTCTTAATTACGAAAGATTGGTCTCTTTTATCTTTCCAGCTGCTGGATGCGTATCGATGACATGGTCGATCAGTTTTCCAGTAACACTTTGTCCAGCTTCCAAAACCCATTGGTTAGTCCCCAGTACTTTGCAATAAGGTCCCCAGACTCCAGGAACAAAGACGGGATTGTCACTGAAGGCCATGTGACATGTTGAGGGTCCCACATATCGAAACTGGAAAGATTTAGTTCAAATAACTTGAATTTTAAGTTGGTTTTAATAATAATTCGATTTTATCCCTTACAAAAAAACAAGAAAAATAAATAAGAATAATAACATGAACAGCTTTTTTAATAAAAAAATTCAAAATTTAAATTGTAAATAATATCATAAAAATTAATATAAATAAACATAATAGTTAATACAAAATTTAAATGATATAATTTTTAACGACCCGGATTTATCATTTAATTTTACCAAGTCTTTTCTTTGATGGGTATGTTGGCCGTTATTTGACATGCCAAGGGTTCCTTAGTGTTCCAGCATAGGCGTCAATGAGCGATACACCCACCGCAGTTCCGGGTAGCAAGCCCATGGAACGAGCTGCTGATTCTGTCAAACCTTTTCCGTGAAGTGTTCCAGGGCTTCTGATATCCTGATCCTGTAACAACGATAACGAGACAGAATATATAATAATAATAATTTTAGAAGAATAGGTAACAGTCAACTGTACCGATACGCGAATTATTAATTCCGGGTAAGTCTTGGAGTCCTATTTGTTCAAGCAGATCAAGCTGCCAACCTTTTGAATCTTCGTGGTCTATGACATAGTTCCACTTGCAAACAGTACTGCACTGGAGACCTACAAACAAACATTGTATTATCATTATGATCATTAGCAGAAGTGGTAGCGGTAGCTGTAGTAGTGGCTGTAGTAGTAGGATTATTACTACTACTACCATCGTATTACTACCAGTATTATTATTATTATTAATAATTATGCATATAACATATTCTTTTAACATATAATTTAGTATTATGTTCCCTCTTCTATGCGAAAGGGTACCTTGTATCCAGATCCCGTAGCTTTCCACGTCAAGAAATCGGGAAGATCGAAGAAATATTTCGCTTGCTCCCAGGTTGTCGGTAAGTTTTTCTTCACCATAGAAGTTAGGCAACTGCATTTCTATGGAGACATTGCCACCTGACATACTGCAGTGCTGAATGTTTGGTCGAATTAATTATCTCGGCTTCGTTGTTACTGCTCGGTGATCCATCCACATTATAACGTCCTGGAAATCTCACCTAAATGAAAATATTCTAGTTACTTATAATATTCTATTATTATTTCCTGTAATAATAACTTATTTTCAGCAAGCCAAGATCTGATTTCAGTATTTTGGGAGTAAACCCTAATATAATTCTGCATAATAATAGTTTTATTTTTTTTTTATAATAATTAATTTTGCCAACAAAATAATTATGAATATTTTGGGAATCTGAGGAAAAGACCTGTTGGACTAACTGTGACTGGGTTATCGTTTACTCCAACAGTGACCAGCGAAACAAGTAGCGTCAAACCCTACACCAACGATAAGGCAGCAGTCCACTTTCCGCAGAGACTTCCTATTTTGTAAAAAACAAAATATAATTAAACTGAAAATAACAATTAATTATTTAATAAACTACTTTTTAACGCACTGACAGCAAGCGTCCCATATCTCAGAAGAAGACTGTTCATAGAAATCAGGTTTAGGATTGAAAATCGTTATGGGCCTCGTTGCCGTTAGAGACGAGCTTTCCTCGAGCGTCAAAAAGTCCCCCTCGTAATGCTAGCTGTTTCCCACATCAACTCCAATTAAAAAATAATCGACATCCAGACTTGGTGGCATTCTTATCCTTTCCTGCATTCAAAATATTCAAGAAAAAAAATATTTAGTTGACAAAAGAATACTTATACTTTTTACTATGTCTTGAGTTATAACGTCACATTATTTTACAATGGCATAAGTAAAATGAAATTTTAAAATTTGATACGTTAATTTTACGTTCGCTTACCCGGGCACTTATTAGTTATGGATAACTACAAATACAAGTTAACTTTTATTTACAGAGTTTACTTTTACCTTAGATTTTTTACTTATCAGTTGGACATCACACGGGTTAAAATGTCTAGATCATTTGTTTACAAATTTTTGAAATTTGAATAGTGCTGCTTTTTCCCGCCAGATGGCGTTTAATTTTTTCGATAAAATCGATACATACAGAATTTGATATTTCTTCCGTTTGACTTCATTTCCGAAGGAATCAATTGCTCGCGCCAAGTTTCCTTTCTATCAGTTCAGGTAATATATATAATTATTATAAATTGCAAAATTGTTTAATGGAATAATTGCATTAAAATTGGCTTATACTCAGTCTTTGCCTGAAAGGCAGAAGGGAAGTTTTATAGAGAAGGTATTTTTAATTTGTTAATTTTATGAGTTAATTAGTTAAAGTAACTTTAGTTTTGTATAATGTGTACAGTAAAATTGAAAGTTTAACTTTCTCTTGCAATTTTTTCATTTCAAAGTTTTTCGCTTTAACAGAAAGTTTAATAACTTACTCTGGTTTCACATTCAGCATTCATTGAAAATCTTCAGAGCTTTTAAAATATATTTAAGTGAATTAATTCAATTAAATTGAATTTTATAAAGTTTTATTCGTATTACATAAATAAAATATTTAGTGAATCATTCAAACTTAATATTAGAAACCAAACAATGGACATTCGTTTCAGATTAATGAACCATAAAAATGAAACGTGTAGTAATTTTTAAGTAATTTTAGTAACTTAATACTCTTAGTCTTACGCCAGTAACCGAGTTATTTTAACTGATGTGAAATCATTCTTCTGTTTCTAGAAATTCTCTCAAGAAGTTAATGGCCAAATGCGATAAGAATTTCTAATTTCCTCTTCCGCCAGATAAAAATTTCTTGTAAGAAGTTCGCCCTTGTCAAGGCTGTGTTGTTTTAAGATGCTGCACTGGTTGAGAATTTACTTTCTCACGTGCTTGGATGGAACATTATGGATCTGCCATATGATCATAAGCCGACATTTCGCAAGGGCAAATTAATATTCCAAGAGGAGTTTGATCATTTGGACCGCAGAACCTGGCAGCATCTGGTTACAGCTTGGAGAGGCGGTAATAACGAGTTCCAGTATTACAGCGATCGACCAGAAAACAGGTTTTTCTAAAAATGTAGCTACTGTAGTTCAAGATTAAAGTTTTTTGGTAATTAATTATAGTTACGTGAAAAACGGGATTTGCATATCAAACCCACGCTTTACAGCGGACCGTTTCGGTGAAGCTTTTTTATATAATGGCACTTTTAATCTGTGGGATGAAGGCTGCAATATCAACTACAGGAACGGCTGCTTTGTTCAAGCTGGAAAAGATATTATCAATCCTATTCAATCTGCAAGATATCAGGACCATCAATTCGTTCAGTTTCCTCTATGGAACCGTTCAAGTACGCGCAAAGATGCCCCGAGGCGATTGGATCTGGCCGGGTAAACCCCCTGATTAGCTTTCCTTCATTCTAGCGTTGCCAATTTCATTATTTTTAGAAACTCTTTGTGTCTATTAGATATTAAATTAAGTTGTAAATTTCAATAGCTATATGGATGATGCCCACGGACTCTGCATACGGTGGCTGGCCTCGTTCGGGGGAAATTGATCTCGTCGAGATTCGGGGCAACGACAAATATTTTTGTAAGGGACTTCACGCTGGGAATAAAGCAATGGGATCTACCCTTCACTTTGGAACGGACTCTGATCACAATATCTGGAACATAACACACTGGGAAAAGTAGTAATTATTTACACAAATGATTTCCCGTTATAATTTGCGTTCGTTCGAAGACGTTTAGTTGGGACAGACTTCGCTGCCGATTTCCACGTTTACGAAATGCAGTGGCTACCAGAAGGATTTCGCTTTCTGGTGGATGGGGAACTGATTGGATCGTTTATCCACCAAATGGAGGATTTTGGGAAGTTGGAAACTTTTCACAAAGTCCCGGTGGCCTAAACATTTGGCAGAACGGGACACAAATGGCTCCGTTCGATCCAATT
Source organism: Eulimnadia texana (assembly GCA_002872375.1). Lineage (NCBI taxonomy): Eukaryota > Metazoa > Arthropoda > Branchiopoda > Diplostraca > Limnadiidae > Eulimnadia > Eulimnadia texana. Next base: position 29,225 of record NKDA01000027.1, read on the forward strand.
AGATCAGCAGTATTTATATTTAGACTGAAAATTTAATGCAATTTTTTATTTCAGTTTCATTTTATACTTAATGTTGCTGTTGGAGGAAACTTCTTTTCTGACACGTGCAAAAATTTCCCGTACCAAAGCCTTGGAAACGAATCAGTGCAATTCAAATGCGTCCTTTTTGGGAATCGCGTGATAAGTGGCTGCCAACGTGGAATAGAGATACAGACGATAACGCTATGCAAATTGATTATATCAGAGTTTATGCTTTGAATTGAAATTTTCATGTATTACACTTCATATTTGAGAAATGTGGGGACTTACAACTTCAAATAGATTGTTTAAACGACGAGACCGTTTGGCTATATCGTGCGGAGTTTCTCCGCTCGAGTTCTGAATGAAGGCTTTGATGAACGGATGATTAAGCAGCAACTGTAGTGTTTTCAGTGACGCGGAGTGTTCGGCCGATAGATGGAGTGGCGTGTTGCCTCCGCTGGTTTTGGCATTTAAGTCTGCACCGTAGTCGATCAAAAGCTTGATGCAGTCGTAGTTGTCCCACTTGCACGCAGAATGAAGTGGTTGCCTAACGAAATCTATTTAATCAGATATGATGTTTCCAAGTTTGAGTGAGGCTTACCAGAGCTCGTTTGTTTTGGCAGAGATGTCCGCACCTCTAGACAAAAGAAGCTCTGCTACTTGCACGTTGTTTTCGTAACAGGCTCGATGAAGAGGAGTGTAGCCGTCTCGATCCCGAGTACCAACTAGAGCTGTCAGAATCGAGAAGTTTCAATACAAGTTCGTAATTCCCCTCTTGGGCTGCCCATAATATTTCACGTTCAGGTGTTTCTATTCGGATAAGGAGTAAAAATAATACAATATTACTAGGACAAAATATACTCGAATCTTTTACCGTGCGGGTTTGTATCTTCCTCGACTCCTTCGTTGTCATCGTCCCAAGCACTAACTGTGCTGTACATTGTATTTAAGGGGAAACAAGTTAAAATAATACTGAAAACCTAGTATAAAAGATCAATTAAACTCGGAAACAGTGAAATTTTCAAATTTCACTTCAAGTTTGACAACTCTGATTGTCAATATCAAAACAAATGGTTAGGGCTAAACAGCAAGAATTATTTCCACAGAGCGATGCGCATTCATATTTAATATTAATAATATATAAATGATTTATTTACGTACATAGATTAATAAATTGTTTGTGTACAATTTTTATTTGTATTTTTAGAAGTTTTATTCGGAAGAAATCGCCGAGTAATAAATCATTTAAATAAATGCAGAAATAAACGAAGACTGCAGTAAACAAAATTCTACGGGAGGGCGATCTGGTTACACACAATGGTACGAAAAGTAGTGAACAACTATTAATAATAGTTTTGATATAACATGCAGTGCTATTAATGAAAAAATGTAATTTACAATCAGTCCGCGATGTTGGAATGTAAAAAGTGAGGAAAGCAATGAACAGATATAGGTGTCATCTTCATCCCCTTTAGATCAAACTGCAAGTACAACAATGAAATAGTCATTATCCTCTCGATTTGCGATAACGCGAAAAGGTTCCGGAGGGCAAACAAGTTTAGGAATCGGTTTCAGTGAAGGTTTCGGATCTTCGGCGGGAAATTTTAAATTCAAACTGCCTGCAAAAGACTTGAAAAAAAGAGAAACAACTCTATTCTGGCAAGACTTTCCCCTGGACAACGTCGCTTAACTATATTCAAATAAATTTATGTCAGAATTATTTCTACTTTATGTAGGCAATAAGTTCTAGATACCAACTCCGAACTAAGACGAACTCTTCACGAGCAACAAACTTGCCACTGGAATCGAGGAAATGCTCAGGATAAAATTTATTCGGCTTTTCCCAGTATTGAGGATCGTTCAAGACTTGGTAGAGATTAGTGAACAACAGAGTGTCGCTGGGAATGTCGTAGTCCATTAGCTCTGTAATAGATTAATTCAATTTTGATTGTATTTAAGACTTGATACTTTGATGATGCAAGTGTTATACTTATGTCTTTTAAGGTTCTGTGAATCACTCCAAGAGGCCCGAAACTGGTAAAACGTCCGACTTCATGTATCAAAGCTTCTGTGTATGGCAGTCTAGAAGATTTAGACGTGATAGGTACTAGTAGAAGTAGTAGTAGTAGTAGTAGTAGTGCAAGGAGTAGTGCAGGGAAGTAGTACAGGAGTACGGGTACTAGTAGCAGCAGGAGGAAAATAATAGTAAAGTAATAGTAGTATGAGTAGTATCATTAGTGGCAGTAGTAGAAGTAGTAAAAGAAGTAACAGTAGTAGCAGCAGTAGAGTAAGAGTAATAATAATAATAATAATGTTATAGTAGTAGTGCTACGGGCATAGATGAAACAGGAGTGCGGGTGCAAGTTAGTAGTAGTAGTAGTAGTAGTAGTAGTAGCGGCAGAGGTAGTAAGTTGTTGTCATAATAGTAGTAAATAGTAGCAATTTAATTAACTATAGCAATATACAACACTAACAACTACTATTACTCCTACCTAATACTGCTACTGCTACTGCTACTGCTACTGCTACTGCTACTACTACTACTACTACTACTACTACTACTACTACTACTTTTTCGACGTGGCTTACAAACTGCGGTGTTCCATGCTGGGCATCTCGTGTCCAGGAACCACTCGATCAATTTCCATTTGTGCTTTGCTTTGAATCTCTGGGTAAGTGGCCATCAGGAGGATCGCCCACAACATCCACGTCGAAGTTGTTTCCGATCCCGCGCCGAAGAGATCCGTCAAGAGGATCACCAGATTGCGGACACCCTCTTCTCCATAGAACGGGGAACCAGGATCTTTAGATTCTTACCGCATTCAAGAAGACGTGGATGAAATCAGAATCCTGACCGTGGAAGTGATCCTTCAAATGCTCGTCTACACTTTTCTATAAATAATAATAGTTAGTCAAAGGTTAATTGATTAAATAAGCCAGATGAACTGATAAAAAAGTGTGTTCCCCACGTAAAAAATGACGGTGCCTTTTGTAGTGCCTTTTTGGAGATCTTGAACTAGGCAGCTTGAACACTCCTCAAATTTAATCCGAAGTAGAGCGAACCAGGCTACTATGAAAGGAACTGCGAAATGGCACTGTAGCGGTGCCTTTCTACAATGTTTTGTACGATATGAAACGTGGACTCATTTTAGACAGGGTTGTGCATTAGGTTATTGTATAGATTAATGAAAATTTGTTGGAATTTACGTACTTGCATGAACGTCTTTCATTTCTGAAAAATATTTTCCCAAGGTGTGTTGCCTCAGTTTCTTGAGATGTCCCACTGTGGAAGCCACGAAGAAATCTCAGCGGATTTCCTACAAGCAGTTCCCTTACTACTCTTTAAATTTGAAAAAAAAACTATTAATAAACATTAAGTTTAATTAGCTAATTGAAAATAAAACGTACATGGTGAGATCTCTGATTGTCTGCAGTCCTTCAGAATCATTCTGGTTGCAGAATGTCTGGCCTGCAACTATGGTCCATAAGGCGTTGATAATAGCCAAATTAATGGTGTTGCGAAGATCCACTGGCTTCCCTTCGTTACTCCTTCAAACAAATAATAATAGCGATGAAAAATAAACTATGATACTATTTACTACAGAAGATATTATAATAGTACAATCTGTCGAATAGGTGTACAGGCTATATGTAAGTGTGTGGACAATACGAACATACTGCGTCCACAGATACGGCAGATTTACTATATCTCGTGTGAAGCATTTAGACGACAAAGTCGAATACGTGGACAAGCCATAGTATATATGTGACAATACAAATGTTGTCCACTGAAATGACAGATTTGTTAGTTTTGTTACAAAATTACTTTAGTATATGACCTTTTAGCGCTTTATAATTACGATAAATGTAATTAATAACAGTTAATAATAATAATAAATCACTTGATCATGGCTAGGAATTCCACAATGTCGTTTTGATGATTTCCTTCAAACTGGCAGTCCCGAAGCCGAAATCCTTGAGTTTGTTCACTTTGAAGTGAACTTTCGGGTTTCTGACCAAATTGCCCCATTCTTGAAAACAAAACCAAAAAAAAACGAATTAACACTAATTACAATTATACTTACTTAATTTAAACTACTGACATCAATTAATTAATTAATTAAATCAAACACTCAGTACATTAATGCATTAAAATAATCTATAAGAAGTAGACAATTAATATTGTTAGACATAGGTAATACAAAATAATTAAATTATAAAAGATAATTAAATATCTATTAATAAATTAAACAGATAATTGAGAAACTGAACTTTACTCATTTTGATCTATATTAAACCTTTTTCCTTCCGATCTGGCAACGTAGAGCGGAATCCTCGGACGTCCGGTAGCCGTTTCCTCCTTCAGGGTTAATTTCATCGATTTCAGAGACGATAAAACACCGCGCTTTTTGAAATATAATATAACATATTTAATGAATGATATATTGTAAATAGAATAATACCGATAATCTCCCATTTGGATGCTGTAGATTTCTCCGTATTGGTTCGAGAGTTGCGCAAGTTTTCTGTGCGGATATTTCGTCAGAAATGGCAAAAACCGACAAGTGGCAAATTCAAAGGTCCTTGGTGCAAAAATACAATAAAATAATAAAAAAAAATAATAGCAGTAGTTCTATGATTTTATTTGCCTGGCGGGTAATTTGAATGCCTGGGTTTCCGAATAAAAGCAAAAATTAATGACAAGATAACTGCAGCTATTAAAGTTATTGCCATCATCTTTGGAAACGTGCTTGCAAATCTGAATTTGAGAATCCGAGCAGTACCAGGTGAAAGTGAATATTTCGTGATGAATCAGATAAATCAGGTTTCGAGAAAACGTTGACATGGCATACGAATAGGCCTAGAGGGCTTCTCTGTTATCAAGGTTATCAGTGCCAATCAGTGTTATCAACGTTGGCAGTGTTATCAATCTTACTACTATTATCAGTTCAATTTTATAACTTTTATTAGTGTTATCAGTGTTACTAGTATCGTAAGTCTTTCCGATGTTATCAATGTAATCAGGATTATCAGTGTTATTATGATCGTCAGTGTTATCAGTGTTACTGGTGTTGTCTATCTTATCGACGTTAACGTATTATCAGGGTTATCAGTCTATGATCATTGTTATCAATGTTGTCAGGGTTATCAGTACTATCACTCTATGCATCAGTATTATCAATGTTATCAGAGTTATCCATGTTGGCCTTTTACCACTTGCTTATCAACACCTTACCAGAATGCAACTTACTGACAATCTTCTCATTTTCTTGTTAACACATGATAACTGATGATGACAAGGCGAACAAGGTGACAACACTACAAGAACAACTGAAAACCATCAAGAAAACAAATATATATTTCATTTCTTCACATTCAATCAAATATTACCGACTTGTTATGTGCTTTTACACGATATTCACACTGCCAGGACTTTTTCCAATCGATAATAAATCAAACAGCGAAGAAATAAGCTATCCGCAAATTTATTCCAGTATAGTATTCATTGTGAACATAGAGTTACGCCATGTTCAAACTGCAGGACTTACTATTCCAGTATAAATAACCAATCGAGAATAAATCAAACAGCGAAGAAATAAGCTATTCGCAAACTTATTGCAGTATAGTATTCATTGTGAACGTAGTGTTACATTTATTTTCTGGGATTTGGGACGACACGATATGGCTGTGGAGGGCAAACGAGACCAGGAACCGGTTCGAGGGAAGGTTTCGGTTCTTCGGCGGGAAATTCGAATTCAAACTGCTGCAGAAGACTCGCGATGAAGAGGAACAGCTCCATTTTGGCAAGGCTTTCACCCGGACAATAGCGTTTACCTGTCAAAAGTTCAATTCATTAAGAAAAATTGTCCCAAGTACAGTTTGAAATAGCTGAAGGTTGATAGTAAGTCATCAACGTTAAGTTAATCGTTGTATTGTGGTTTGTTGAAGTGTGATGTTTTCTCCGTACCGACACCAAACGCCACATAGGCTTCGGGAACCTTGAGTTCCCCTGGAATCGAGGAAATGTTCCGGGTAGAACTGCGACGGTTTTTCCCAGTGTTGTGGGTCGGTCATCACTCGATACAGATTGGGAATGAGCAGAGTATCTCTCGGTATGTCGAAACCAAAAAACTCTGCAAAATACAAAAACGAACGTGACGTTATACGCTATTATTAATACAGTGTGATTCAGGTACTGATTGAAATCACTGATGAACTTTTACTTGAGTCTGAGAAGGTCCTGTGAGTTATGGCAACGGGTGCCATATTGGAGAAACGAATGGTTTCCAGTAACACGGCTTCTGTGTAGGGCATCCTGTGGAACATTTCGACATGAATGGATATCAGCATTTAATACAAGTTTAAAGGAGTCACTATTCACTTCAGTATGAACGAACTATCAATGTAGTTAAATCTACTTTAATAATAAACAAGCTGGTAACTGGAAGCTAAGAAACTAGTACTAAGTTACAGCCTCTTAAGTTACTGTAACGCAGACGATTTCGTAGTATCGTTTACTCCCTACAACATGCTGCATGTCTGTTACTAGAAGTCAACAAACTGTTTGATTGGCTGTTTTGATCACGTGACCAGTGCGAACCAAACAGATCGTCCGCTCAATTTCCAGCGTTGCCAGGTGCAGTTTCAAACTTTAATTAGTTTTAGTGGCCAAACGGTAGAAAATTGAGATAGGGACACTCTATATATTCGGAATCAGCGTAAAAAGTTCTATTATATATGTTTTTTTTTCGACTTGTCCGGAGTTGCGCTTTAACAGCTACTTGGTTGAATCTAGAGATGAACGAGAGATTGAACTCAACAGTTTGCGATGTTCGATACTGGGCGACTGTCCTTCGGGAATCACTCGATCGATTTCTTCCTGGACCTTTTTCTGAACTTGTGGGTAAGTGGCCATCAAGAAGATTGCCCACAGGATCGAAGTGGATGTTGTCTCGGCTCCAGCACCGAAAAGATCCGTCAGTAGGATCATCAGATTGCGAGTGCCCTCTTGTCCATAGAACGGGGACTCAGGATCCTTCGTTTCATGTACCGCGTTCAGGTAGACGTGGACGAAATCTGTTTCCTGGCCATCGACGTGATCCTCCAAATGCTCGTCTACGATTCTCTATTACAAAACAAATCACGAATCGATTGAAAATTCAACTCGATTCAGTCGATTGTTCAGCATACTTGCATGATATCTTTCAGTCTCTGAACGTTACCCAAGGTTACTTGTCTCAGTTTCTTGAATGGTCCCACCAGAGGAATCCACGGTAGAAAATCCAGTGCATTTCCAATCACCAGTGCCTGTGTCAGCCTTAAATATACAGCAAGCAAGTAGGGTTAAGTAGGAACTATTCCAGTACAATTTGTCAATCGAGGATAATTAGAAAAAGAATTCAACATAATAGAAAAACTAAAAGAAAACTACATCTGTGGGAAATAGTCCACAAGACCACTCCCAGCGATAGCCGTACGAATGGGGAACGCCCACTCTGACTACCTCAGATGTAGGGCCGAGCAAAGGTACAGAGTAGCAAAGCTAAAAGAGTAGGCCAAAGGACAGAGCTAGGGTCAGACAAACGGCAGATGCAGACGGCAGGCAGCATCTGCAAGCAAACAGTGAAAAGACAAGTTATCCCTCGAAGTCATATCAGTGTTGTATACAAGTGTGAACGAAGTTTAACATTATTCCACTTGTTCCAGAATAAATCGCTAAACAAGGGCAAGCCAAACGGTGAAAAGATAGGTTGTCCCAGAAATTATTCTGGTACAGTATACCATGTAACTTTCTACTCATCATTAAGATTACTTTGATTGTGATTATTATCATGGTATCATTAACTGAGACTTGAGAGGTAAACGACGTACTGGGCAAGTTCCTTCATGGTTTCGATGCCCTCAGGGTCATCTTGGCTGCAGAATCTCTGGCCAGCCACAATGGTCCATAAGGCGTTGATCACTGCCAAATTAGTGTTGCGCAAATCTACCGGTTTCCCTTCATTACACCTGCAATTTATAGATTTATGAATTAAAGATAACAAAACAAATAATAATGACCTTCTTTTGTACAAGATTTTTACTGGAGATAATCTGTTGAATACGCGAACGTTTCATAAACATGTGAAAATTTGGACGTTGTCCACGTTTTCGACAAATTTACTGTTTTCTTAGCAAAGTACAAGTAGAACGACTTTTAACATTTCCTTCATACTACTAGTGCCACTGCTACGGCTATAAAAACCACTACAACTGCAACATTTACTACTACTGCCTACTACTACTACTCATCCTACTCCTCCTCCTGGTCCTACTTACACTACTACTACTATTACTACTACTACTACTACTGCTACTACCCAGTAAGACATTGAGTTGTTCATGTAAGTAATTTTTGCGCTGTTTACCAGTGTTGACCCTGCTGACTCGGGTGCTTACCACCGCTTACTTGAACTAAGACGTCTGGATCTGCCTACCACGGCTTATCTAGAGTAGTCTTTAGTAGTTACTTACAACTACTTAATCGGAGTAAGACGTCTTACGCTACTGGAACCGGCAAATTTAAGTCCCGTAAAACGCCTTACAGCCTATTCCGACAATGTTAAAGTAAGTACTTGCAAGTGGTTACGTACGACTACTTACCAACTGATTAATTTTTTACTGGGTATTGCTATTACTGCTGCTGCTACTACTACTACGACGACTACTAATGATGATTATGATGACGATAATACTTGATGACTTGTAGGAACTCTTGAACTTCGCATTGGATGATTCCTTCGAGACTGACTTTGCCGAAGCCGAAATCTTTGAGATGTTTCATGGCGAAGCGACGAGTTTCCGACCACACGGGTCCATCGTTGAAAATGATTCCTTCACATTGAATTCAGTTAACCATTAAAGATGATGAATTCACTTTTGATGTTCAGTTTTTGCGAAACCTTTGCCTTCGGATCGGATGACGAAGAGGGGAAGCATCGGACGTCCTGCAGTCGTCTCTTCCTTCAGCCACTTGATGGACCTCAAGACGACAACACACTGGAAAATATACCACATCAAATCAATTACAATTCAGTCAACAAATTACAGTCATTCGGAAAGCTGTTTTCATACAAATATTTTACAAAATTATTTCAATCATTCTAGCTGAAAATTACCCCGTAAACGCGTAATTACATATATATTAATTAATTAACAAATACGCTTAAATAATAATGATAATATAATAAGGGCTAATATAGTGGACATGGCCACCTTGATATTTTTATTTATATTGTCATTATTATGAATTAAGATTTTTGTTTAATGAAATAATCCGATACATCCAAGAGATAGGATCACATACCCATTTGACAGTCCATTTCGTGGGGAAATTTAGCAGCGGCAACTAGCGGCAAATTCAAAATAACACACAACAAACACTTAGTATAAAACAATAACTTATTAGTATAAGAATACGACAGTTAAACTCGCTTAGAGTGAACTTCACCAAACCAATAACCAAAGGAGCTAGTCAAAGCAAATTATAATAATAATTTGTAATAAAAGTCAATAAAAAATGATGAAAAATTGTGAAAATAAATTACGTAATTACCAATAATTCCATTTTAAAACAAATATTTAAATATATCTCATCTCAAGACAAACAAAAGATCTGGAGACAACATCTGATAAACGTACAACAAAATTTACATAATTTATAATTTAATATTAATATAAAAGTTAATTATGACTTACCTGGTGGTAAGTTATATTTCTTTTGATCTTTGCTTATGATAAATTATCAACAGGAGGCGATAATTGCAATAAGTAATACTAATGCAATCATCTTGATAGATTTGAAAACGGACAAGATTTCCCGCAAAAGGTTGAAGCTAAACTGGAAAGTATACAAGACGTCAGCATGTCCACTTGAGTTTTTGTAGTTTCCGCAAGGGATCACAAATTTCCCCATTTTTCCCCACAATTTTTTTCTTCAACAAACTTAGTTTTCCCTCATTTTCAGTGTTTCCACTTTGAATTTCCCCTTTTTTCTTCCTTATTTTCCCCTTTTCCCCTTGGTGCTGGAATTAAGGCTGTATTTTAGATTTCCCCTTTCCCTCTTCTCATGTTTTTCCCTTTTCAACCCAATTTCCCCATTTTTTAGAGAGTTTTTCTGCAACGTCGAAACACTGCTCATTTTGACTCTTTGTTGGGTGGCTTTCCCCCATTTCCCCAATTCCTCCTCCGAGAAGTTTATTTTTCCCCAAATGGGGGAATTTCCCCCGTTTGTGGAAACTGTATAACTTTTTACATATACCATAGCAACAGATAAGTTTGCCCTTTCTTCTTGGAAATTTGCACAAAAACGTATTGTTTCTTAGAAACGTACGTGTTGAACTATCAAGTAATTAATGTATATAATATCAAATGCCCATGTAAGTAATTAATGTAGTTGTATGCAATGTAAATGCAATGTAGTAATTTAAGCCTTTAATTAAATTAAGCAAAAGTAATTAATTACGTAAAAATATCAAGGAGATTTTAAATTCAACACATGTTAACATTAAATTAAAGTATCATAGTTGATTCGAAGTATATTTGATTCGTAGACTAATTAATGAAATAGCTAAATCACGTCATTAGTTAATACTATTATTAACGCAATATATATATACATGTATTAGTTGCTGTTATTAAAATCTACGTTTTTGTAATATCATAGCTCCTGGAAAACGTTTTGCACAGGTTTTCGCGAAAACAACGTTTCCTGTGCAAATTTCTTGGGAAAATGGCAAATTACTGGTTGCCATTGATAAACCTAGATTCGCCATTGTTAAGGACAGAGTGGACGCGCTGAAACCGCCGCCCTGGCGGCCGGTAACCTCAAGATGGCGGCGAGAGTAAAGCCTAAACTGCTGGACTGTAATACTTAATTACGAAAAATTATAATCTTACGGTAATCATTTGTTGATTATTAATAAGTGTTACCTGGTAACATGTTTTTATTTCTTAGATAAAATGCGTAAATGTATTTTTCATAAGCATTTTCGTAAATATTTTGTTCAATCAATTGATGCGTTACCATGGCAACCGATCAAAAAGCCCTGCCGTGGGGTACCGCTTTCAGTTCTGCTCGGGGCTTTACCGCTGAGTCAAGGATTCCCCTAACGTTCCATCGCCATGGCGAATCTAGGTTTTTCTATGTTTATCTATTCTGTTCTATTCTATTCTATTCTATATATTCTAGGTTTATCTATGTTGCTTGCTACAAGGGTACGCAAAAAATCTTTCTGAATTTCAGTTAGTATCAACAACTTTGGCGGGAAATCTTCCATTTCAAAATCTCTAAAGATGATTGCATTAACTTTTATTATTGAATTTATCGCTTTATTATTGATAATCTCTTACATGCAGAAATCGAAGAAATATAACTTACCACTAGGTAATTTAAATTTACTTTTATATTATTAGTTATATTTAAACTTTTATGTGTTATTTTAGACTGTGTTATCAGTTGTTATCATCATGTTATCAAATGTTATCTCCATGCGTTTTATTTGTTTCTAAGACGTGATATTTATAAATATTTATATTTAATAAAGTTATTGTGCCGTTTAATTTTTAGATTATTATTTATTATAATATTTACATTTAAAGAAATTTTTAATTATAGCTTTTTTTAAGATTGCAAGTTTATCATAATTTTCACAGACTATGTATTTTTTAGATGTTGAAGTCAAAGGGTCTGAAACTCCGAGGAAAAGTGTACGAAGATTATTTGATAACACGGAGATAACATGGAGATAATAGGTTGCTAACACTGATAACATGAGATGACCCAGGTGTACGAAGATTATTAAAAGTTTTGGACCCCTTGGTTGAAGTTTACCCTAATTAGTTTAGTTAACATATTATTTATTATTTCATTTACATTTTAATGAAGTTATATATTTATATTAAATTAATGTTGATGTGCCTGCAGGTCCTTTGAATTTGCCACTCGTTGGTTATTTGCCTTTGCTGGGGAAATTTCCCCACGAAACTCAGACAAAACTATCCAAGACCTACGGAGATGTCTACACTATTCGTCTTGGATCTTATCGGTAATACTATTTCATTACACAAAATGATAATATTAATTTAAATAGCTGTAACAATATTGAAAATTAAATTAAATTAGTTAAATGATATTCACAGAAATTCTGAAGTTCTGAGCAATTGATTATTATTCTTATATTATCATTATTATTTGAGTATTAATATTATTGTATTTTGTTAATTAATATATATGTATTTGCGCGTTACGGGGTAATTTTCAGCTAGAATGATTGAAATAATTTTGTAAAATATTTGTATGAAAACAGCTTTCCGAATGACTGTAATTTGTTGACTGAATTGTAATTGATCTGATGTGGTATATTCCAGTGCGGTAGTGCGTCGTCTCTGAGGTCCATCAAGTGGCTGAAGGAAGAGACGACTGCAGGACGTCCGAGGCTTCCCTCTTCGTCATTCGATCCGAAGGCAAAGGTTTCGCAAAAACTGAACATCAAAAGTGAATTCATCATCTTTAATGGTTAACTGAATTCAATGTGAAGGAATCATTTTCAACGATGGACCCGTGTGGTCGGAAACTCGTCGCTTCGCCATGAAACGTCTCAAAGACTTCGGCTTCGGCAAAGTCAGTCTTGAAGGAATCATCCAGTGCGAAGTTCAGGAGTTGCTACAAGCCATCAAGTATTGTTTTTGTTGCTCATTGTTATCATTAGTACTGGTAGCAGGAGCACCAGATGTACTAGTAGTAGTTGCAGCAGTAGTAGTAATATTGGTAGTAGTAGCAGTAGTACTAGCAGCAACGTATAGTAGTAGCACTAGCAATCGTAGTAATAGTAGTAACTGGCAGCAATTGCAGTAGTTAGTAGCAGTAGTAGCAATAGCAGTAGCAGTAGTAGTAAATAGTACTAGCAGCAATTGCAGTAGTAGTGGCAACAGTAGTAGTAGTAGACTGGCAGCAATGGCAGTAGTAGCAGCATTAGTAGTAGTGGTAGTAGTACCAGCAGCGGTGGGTAGTAGTAGTAGTACTAGCGATCGTAGCAGTAGTATTAGTAATAGTGGTAGAAGTAGCAGTTTTAGTATTAGTACTTGTGGCAGTATCAATAGTAGCATGAAAGGAATACTAAAGTAGTACACAGGTAATGTACTGAGACAACAGTAGTTTTGTCGTATGCGTGGACAGCGTTCACTTTTTACGTATGTCTTTAAGACGTGTCCACGACATTGACAGATTATCCCAGTGTAAAATGTCGATAAATAAAGATTTGTTATATTTTTTTATTATTTTGTTAAAGGTGTAATGAAGGAAAACCGATAGATTTGCACAACACCATCAATTTGGCAGTGATCAACGCCTTATAGACCATTGTGGCTGGCCAGAGATTCTGCAGCCAGACTGATTCCGAGGGAATACACCGTCATTGAAATTACGTAGTACGTAGAACAAGAGGTCCAAAACTCCGAGGAAAAGTGTACGAAGATTATTTGATAACATATGATAACAGGAGATAACGGGAGAACGATTGAGGGAATTAAAATTAAGTACGTAGAACAAGAAACTCCGAGGAAAAGTGTACGAAGATTATTTGATAACACATAAGGGACCCCTTGACGTAGATAACAGCGATAACATTGTACGAAGATTATTGGAAGTTTCGGGCCCCTTGACGTAGAACAAATTGGCAAAACTATTTGTCAATTGAACTAACACTGGATGATAGTTTTGTAGTATTTCATCACATAATAGTAAACAAATAGTAAAAAATAAAATAAATAATAACATGAATAAATAATAATATGAATATAATAAATAGATAACAAAAAGATAGTAATAATAGTAAAACACAGCGATTGCTGGAGATTGTATTTTAGGAACCATTTATTTTACAATATATCTCTAATTTAATTTAATTTATATTATTATTTTGATAATATCGGTATTTTATGTAAGGTGAATATAAATAATTAATTTATTATTAACGTGGTTGGACTAATTATATAATTATTATTTAAGGATGATAAGGGAATTTATGATTGGAAATGGTCTGGATTTTCTACCGTTGATTCCTTTGGTGGGACCTTTCAAGAAGCTGAGACAAGAGACCCTGGCTAACGTTCAGAGACTGAAAGATATCATGCAGTTACTGAACAATCAATTTAATCCAGTTGAATTTAATGTATTGGTATTTGTTTTGTAATAGAGATCGTAGACGAGCATTTGGAGGATCACGTCGATGGCCAGGAAACGGATTTCGTCCACGTCTACTTGAATGCGGTTCACGAAAACTAAGGATCCCCAATCCCCGTTCTATGGGCAAGACGGAATCCGCAACCTACTGATCCTCTTGAGGGATCTTTTTACTGCTGGCGATGAGACACGTCTACGTCGATCCTGTGGACGATCCTCTTGATGGCCACTTACCCGCAGGTCCAGAAGAAAGTCCAGGAAGAAATCGATCGAGTGATTCTCGAAGGACAAACGCCCAGTATCGAACATCGCAAACTGTTAAGTTCTTTCTCTCGTTCATCTCTAGATTCAACTAAATAGCTGTTAACTATTAACAATACTTAATTGCTGATTATTCTGCGTAACAGTAACGTTAGTAACTTATGACTTAGTGTTAGTTTGTTTGCTTGTAGTTACCAGCTTGTTTATCATTCAAGTAGGTTTAACTACTTTGATACGTCGTTCATACTGAAGTGAATAGCAATTTCTTTCAATTGCATTAAATGCTGATATCCATTCATCTTGAAATGTTCTAGGATGCCTTACACGGAAGCTGTGTTACTGGAAACCATTCGTTCTCCTTATGGGACCTATTGCCATAACTCACAGAACCTTCTCAGACTCAAGTAAAAGTTCATCAGTGATTTCAATCAGTACCTGAATCGCAGTGTATTAATAATAAGTATAACGTCACGTTCGTTGTTGTGTTTTGCAGAGCTTCTGGGTTTCGATATACCGAGAGATATCTGCTCCTTCCCAATCTGGATCAAGTGATGACCGACTCACAATACTGGGAAAAACCCACGCAGTTCTACCCGGAACATTTCCTCGATTCCAGGGGACACCTCAAGGTTCCCGAAGCCTATGTGGCGTTTAGCGTCGGTACGGAGAAAACATCACACTTCAACAAACCACAATACAACGATTAACTTAACGTTGATGATTTACTATCAACCTTCAACTATTTCAAACTACAATTGGGAGTATCTTTCTGAATGAATTGAACTTTTTTACAGGTAAACGCTATTGTCCGGGTGAAAGCCTTGCCAAAATGGAGCTGTTCCTCCTCATCGCGAGTCTTCTGCAGCATTTTGAATTCCAATTTCCCGCGGAGAACCGAAACCTTCCCTGGAACCGATTCCTGGACTCGTTTGCTCTCCACAACCCTTACCGTGTTATCCCTTATCCCAGAAAAACGCTAATTTTGTTAATTCAACCGAAAATCGATCTGAAAATCATATAAGTGTTTTTTAATTCGTTAAGTCATTATATTCTTTATATTAAGTAATAATTATGTTAAAATGTTAAATAATCTACACCGAAAGTATATTAAATAAAATTGTTAGTTTTTTGTCTTGGCTAAACTGAGTATGATTTTGCCTCAAATATTGTCGTAATTTTAAACCACTGTTAGTGTTGTTCATTTAAATCTATTTTATGCATGAAAATTATTGAAACAACCAGACTAAATTAAAATAAAATATATTTTTCGGCTTAGCGCATTTTCTTCTTTTTTATTCAATCCGGCAACGCTGTAAAAAGGATTTCAGTCTGTTTACATCTACGTGCAGACGCACACTTTCTGAAAATTACTACTTTATTTCACTACTTTATTTTCACTAAATCAAATCCAGTACACGACTTACACTTAAACAAACAGCAAGCACAAGCAATTTTCACAGTTAAATCGACTTGAAAACGCCGCAAAATTCTCTTGACTTGAAAATGAATTAATTAAATAGAATTTAAAATAATTGAATGCAAAAAAAGATTAGCAATTGAAGTCCCTTGAGCCATCTGGTAATCATAACAAGATCCTATATAAGTACAGAGTATTTAAATCAATCTAGCAAAAACAATGTAGCAAGTTTATCTTGCAATTTTGCGTTTGTTGTAGACCAATCGTAAACGAACACTGACTTGAAAACTTATAAACTGCTCTTAAAGAAGACATTGAATAAAAATGAATTACACTAGATTTCTTAACAGCATGTCCTTAGCCAGGAAGCCTTCTCCCATAAGAGAAACAAGTAAATAATATCAAAATTCAAATTTATGTTAATACCAATGTATCATTTTTTCTACAGCTAAACTTCTGACTGCCGTTCTCCTTCCTCGTATTTCTGGCGAGCGGAGTCCCGAATCCACAAATGTTCCCCTTTCAAGAAATGGATATCACATTAAAAAACGGGACCTCGTTTAAACTTAGCGGGAAAACTATGACGGAAGCCCTACAATACATACCCACTAATGGGTAAGAAAACGACAAATTATGCTGTTACCCTTAATTCAAAAATTCTAATCTTCTATTGCATATTTTACAGCTCGTTCATGATTCGCTAACTAATGCTACAAATTTTTGCCTTTGTAACATTCACTTTTTTATTTGCTCTCAAGGTACGGACCGTTGGTCGAGCAGTTGAAAAACCTTCAGCAGAAGCTTCACAACCCTCCTTTGTGGGCCTCAACTGACTTGGCAGTGACGTGCGGAAGCCAAGACGGTCTCTGCAAGGCTTTCGAAATGTTTATGAAGCCAAACGACTATGTCGTCCTGGAAGAACCTGCCTATGCTGGAACACTTGCCATTGTATACTATGATAATTATTGTTCAGTGCAATTCTATGAACTTTCTTAAGTGTTTTATTCACATTCATTAAGTTTATGTTATTTCAAGGTTTTGTAAGCTACTTTTTCTATTTGTAGCTTAACCCTTATTCACCAAGACATCTTCCAGTGAGAGGTGATGGATTGGGAATGATTCCTGGAGACCTTAGATCCGTTTTGGGACAAAAGTGGAGTCCGGCTGAAGCACAAGCTCTCACAGAAAATGTAAAAGGTATAAAATCAAACCTTAAGTATAATGTTACTAGTATATGCTATAACTACTATTGTAACTCTAACTGCTAACTACTTTAACTAATATCGTATAAGTGGCATATTAGGTTTAACAAATCTAGTATGTTTTAAGATTAACGTTGAATATTTAGACAAATGTTTACATTTGTGTTATTTATTGTAGTATTATATTATTAACTATCTATTTGATTTCCTGTTTATTTTTATGTATTATTTCTGCAAACAACCATTATGCTTGATCAATAGCAAATAGTGATATGGAAAATAATTAGATTAATTTGTATATAGTATGTACAGAACTGTTAATTAAGTACTGTTAACTTGGTAATAATACTTATTAATATTCATACTAATAATACTAATATGTAAAACTGTAACTGTTACCAAGTTGCTAAAATATTTGGTTCTTAATTTAGATTCTCTATTTGAATCCTAATGGAGCGAATCCAACGGGAACGTCCCTGTCACTGGAACGAAGACACGAAATCTACGAGATTGCTCGGGATTACGATCTGATTATTCTGGAAGATGATCCCTATTACTTTCTCCAGTTCGAAAAGGTAAACAATTGTTATTTATTTTTAGTTAGATCAGATTTTTTATTATTAACTTATCATTTATTTTATTTTACAACTTAAATTATTTTCATATTTGATACATTTTTTATGAAGGAACGGCTACCGAGCTTCTTGTCGCTGGACGTCGATGGACGGGTGCTTCGTTTCGATTCGTTTTCGAAGATCCTCAGCTCGGGACTGAGAGTAGGATTTGTGACGGGACCAAAACTTTGGTCGAGAGGATCGTTCTTCATATGCAAGTGTCTGTGCTGCACGCATCGTCGTTGTCCCAGGTAAAGTTAGCGTGATGAATAGTGTATTATAAGTTGAATGTTATGGTTATTACTGTTGTTATTTTCATAATTAATACTATTACTATTATTATTTTAGTCGCATTAATATCATTACTGATACTCCTACCACCACCGCTACTACTATTATTGCTATTCTTACTGCTACGAGTACTACTACAGTTATTACTATAAGCAGTGTTGTATAAATCATTTCCTAATGTTATTTAAATCAAAATCATAAATCGCTGGAATCAAAATGATTTAAATCACTTCTAAATCAAATCATAAATCATTTTTTTTTTCGAAGCTAAATTGAAACTGTCTTTGTTTGTATTGTGCTCATTTACTGAACATTTTAAGTAACACAAGCATTTCGAACAAATTATCCGACAATCGGTTTCTCCGTTTTGTCAGAACTAGCGAAGCCAAGCTGAATAGCCGCTCAACAGGCCCACTTGATGGAATAGTAGTGTTATACTTCAAGACGAGGCTTCGAACCTCTGGATGCATATTTAATCCATCAAGGGACCTGTTGGGGTCAGCTAAATATTTCTAAAGTCTTCCGAATCGATGGAAGTGTTCGCGATAATCTGCGGTGACGTGTCCCAGTGACTGGCGCTGCTTAACAATCCGTCCACTTCCTTCTTCTTTTCTTCTCGTTCCTTCTCGTCGGCAATCCATAGGGTCTTGAACTTAGGATGAACGATGGACGCGATGTAGTAGTCTGGTTCCAGAAGCATTTTCCCAAACCTGTAATGATTATAGTTACCACGGGTCATGGAGTTACTCAAGTAGATACATACCGATGCTCAATTCTTTGAAGAAGAACGTCGCGTATCTTCCCGGACGAAGCGAGAGACATCGTTTCTTGTTTGCTCTTCAGTTTGACAAGGAGAGGCAAAACCGTTCCTATGAAGCAGTGCTTCTCCCCTTGTAGGGTATCAAGGCAAATAGCGACGGGCTCCATTAAGTTTTTTACTTTAGAGTATTCCGATCCCTTACTTTTAGATGCCGTAAAAAGTTTGTCGTCGCTTTAAGCCTTCCCCAACACGATTTCCCACATTGAACGCAGTTACCAGATATATTAACACCCCCTGTCGATTTTCTCGAAGTTCATCGCTAAATTTATAAAATTTCAAAACTCCTTTCATATACCTTGCGAGCTCTGTCTCGATCGGAGACTCACAGCTCGCCATTTCGTTTGGACAGTAGAGGAGGAAGGCTACTAGTCACTACGACTCTTGCCAGAGCACTAATTATCTGATTACTAGATCGTCTCGCACAGAAACTGGCGGGAAACGCACTTAAATACTGCTTTCTCACGGTGGAAGGTCAAACCAGACTTTCGATTTTGGTTTTTAAAAAATGATTTTAACTAAATGATTTTAGGTTTTCGTGAAACTGTAAATCAAAATTAAATCATAAATCATCATTTTAAAAAATTTAAATCAAAATCGTAAATCACCAAATAATGATTTAAATCACGATTTAAGTCAAGAATGATTTATACAGCATTGATTAAAAGTATGATTCCTACTACTACTACTACTACTACTACTTTCTGCCGCTTATACCACCACTAATATTATTATTACTACTATTACTATGACTAGTACTACTACCACTACTACTATTATTATTATTGCTACTACTGCTGCTTATACTACCGCTACTATTATAATTTTTACCAGTAACCACTGCTACTCCTCCTCCTCCTACTACTACTACTTGTACTGCAACTACTATTATTTTTACAATTATTATAACTATTATTCCGTTTCCAGGTTATTACTTCAGAGCTGCTGAAACTGTGGGGAACCGAAGGACTCTGGAACACGTTGACAAAGTGTGTGCGTTTTATAAGCAGCAACGGGACACGATGGTCGAAGCTGCCGAAAAACATTTAACAGGTATATTAAATATACATTCCGGCAAAAATTCTGGCAAAAAAAGCAAAAATAATATACTTAATAAAATAATATAAAAAATAATAAAAATAATAAAATAAATATTTATATACTCTAATTCATCTAAATATGTGCAAGTATTATGTATGTATTTATTTTAATCCTAATAACATTTCTGGAAACGTAAAATGCAGAAATAATGTAATATAAAATAATAAAATAAAAACATAAAATAATAAATATTAAATAAATAGTTGTGTTAAATATTTTACCAGGTCTGGCTGAATGGAACATCCCCAATGCTGGTATGTTCCTATGGATCCGCTGCAAGGAAATAAACGATACCCACCCGATGATCATGGAAAGAGCCTTGAAGAAAGACGTGATACTGCTACCCGGCCAAGCCTTTATGACTGATGCCAAAGCCCTACCCTTTCATGCGAGCTGCATTTTCTATGGCGTCTCCTGCTGATATCGACCGGGTGACGTTTATAATATTAATGTAATAAATTATAATATTATTTTATTAATTTTTGTGATTTTTAGGGTTTCCGAAGTCTGGCCGAGCTCATTCGCGAAGAGCTGGAACTGCAGAAAAATAATTAGAAATTTCAATTTGATATTCTCATAAACAGTGCAGCAGATTACTATACTCAAATTAACTCATTAAATTGTAATTAACTGTTCTCTTAGTACAAATAGACGTTAAGGGCAAATGGACAAATAAAAAGCGAAAACCAATTGATGAGTAAAATGGTGAAGCGAAAAAATATGATAATTTATTATAATTCAATGGGGATTTTTCTC
>NKDA01000028.1:0-49555 GCA_002872375.1 Eulimnadia texana
AATTTATAATATTATCAAGAATCTATAGCTATATATTATTTATTATATATTTATATTGATATTACTATTGACTATATTATAATAATATATAACAATTAATAGTTATATAAATATATGATACAGTGAAAAACTTGATAAATTAGTTGACGAATGTTTTTGAATGTTGGACATTACCAGCCCAAGACTTAGATAACTTTTAGAATTTGCCGACACAAAGAATCCAAATTTCATTAAAAGTTAATATAATTTACTATAAGAGTATTCAATTGATATAAACTTATGATTCATTTAAAAACTAAGGGCAAAACAGTTGGAATAGTTATTGAGTGTTGAACAATACAGCAAGCTTAGAAATTTTTAAGTTAGAAGGAGAAAGAAGCGACAGAATGGAGAGAGAGACATACTTTTACCGAGAACAAAGTCCTGAAGAATGTCATATCAACGGCTAATTTTTTACTGATTCAGAGTATTTTCAAATTTGCTATCAAACTACATAACAGAGAAACGATGGGAACAGTCTGAAACTGTATATGATTTGTTGGTGGACCAAAACAAAGCAGAACTTATAAAGTTTAAGAAGCCTTTTACCGACAAAAAATGACAGGAAAATATTCATAATGTGTGTCTTGATACGAATGCCATAAAAGCGTGCCATTGTATTCTGAGAGATAGGAAAAGATAGAAAAAAATTCTACAGTCTTCTTTCGCGTATGTCGTACGAGTAACAATCCGTTCCCAGTCCTATAGGCATATGCAGTGTTGCCGACTTTTTCAATCTAGTCATATTCTTCCCCTCTTTCCCTTATTTTCCCACTTTTTTCCCCCTCCGTGCAAGAATGATACAGGAGCTCTAGAATTCCTCCTTATCTCTTCTCTTTCGTCCTTCCTTTTCAGACTCCATTCTTCCCCCTTTTTCGGGGAACTTCCCTGCAAAAGTGAAGCACTGCAGTCGTATCGCACTTTTCAATCTTACCATTATTTTTCCCTCTCTTCCCTTAATTTTCCCACTTTTTCCCCCCTCCGTGCAAGTAACTGTACAGGAGTACTAGATTTCCTCCTTACTCTCTTCTCTTCGTTCCTTCCTTTTCAGACTCCACTTTCCCTTTCGATAAACTCTCCCTGCAAACAAGTGGAAGCAACATGCGTGTCTGCCACTTTCAATCTTCCATTTTTCCTCTTTCCCTTTTATTCCCACTTTTTTTCCCCCTCCATGCAAAGATGCTAAGGGGTCTAGATTTCCTGCCTTACTTACCTTCTCTTCGTCCTCCCTTTTCCAACAATCATTTCCCTTTCTTCGGGAACTTCCCTGCAAATTGGAAGCACTCAGTGATTGCCACTTTCTCAATCTTCCGTTTCCTCTTTGCCCTATAATATCTCCCCTTTTTCCCCCCTTCCGTGCAAAGAACTTGTACAGGTCTGTAGATTTCCTCCTTACATTCTTCTCTTCGTCCTTCCCTTTTCAGACTCCATTTTAACCCCTTTTCTCTCGGGACTTCCCTTTCCCCCCCCCCCCCCCATGCCGAAAGTCGGAAACACTAGCAGTATTGCATTTTTTCAATCTTCCCTTTTTCCCCTCTTCCCTTATCTTTCCCCTTTTCCCCCCTCCATGCAAGAACGTACAGGAGTCTAGCATTTCCTCCTTACTCTCTTTCCCCTTCTTATTCCCTTTTCAGAAACTCCCATTTTCCCCCTTTTTCGTGGAATTCCCTGCAATAAGTGGAAACCAGCTGGGCGTTACATGCATAGGACGTACGAATGTGGTCTTATACGCCGGACACTGTTAATAAATCAACCATCATGCAGATTTAGAAATCCAATTTGCACGGGAAACTGTTATCCTGACTATTCTTCTGTGAATTTTAGAACTATTTAAAATCCGAGAATGCGTACGCAAATATTTATTTAGCTGCCGTAGTAAGAGGGATAAGTCTTTTTGGAATGCCATGTAAGCATATACCAAACCAGCGCCTCTTACTTAGCGGACACCGTTATAAATCAACGAATGAAGATTTAGAATCCCCTTTGCCACGAAATGTTTCCTGAATTTTTCTTGAATTTTAAAGTATTTTAAGTCCGAAAATACTTATGCAAGCATATTTAGCTGTCCGTAGTAGAGGGGAATAGCCTTTCAGTAGTCTTTTTTCTGGGCTTCGAGACCTTTTGCTAAAGAAAATAAGCAACTCGTGCACACAGTAAGTGCTTTTCTAGTCGTTTCTTATTGACTGGACATTAGCAACCATTAGTCACCGACTGATAAATCCAACTGGTGATTGATTAGCTACCTAGGAAAGCTTATTCCAGAATAACTTTTAAGTACTGGTGGGCGAGATTTGAGAACTTGACTGTGTTATCACCTGTTATCAGATGTTATCATATGGAAGTATCGAACCCCTTAGTTGGTAAGCCATTGATGGGTTCTCAACCGAAGTGGGCCATGTTATTGCACTTTTAAGAGACAATAGAAAAAGCCGCTAGAAAGCAAAAAAAACTTCTTCAACTAGACAAGAATAACTAGAGAGTAAGCTAGCTTTAGAAAAGTAGAAAAGAAATACAACTTAGTTTTTTAAAAACTTCTTCAACTACTAAAACTTAAAAACCTTGACAATTTCATTAATTACTTTTTAACTACCCAATCAACTAAATGAATAAACTGCTACGAGCTAGTAAGCAGAAACTAAGGACTAGCTAATAGAAAAAGCCGCTAGAAAGAAATACAACTAGCAGCTAGTTTTTAAAAAACTTCTTCAACTACTAAAACTTAAAAACCTTGACAATTTCATTTAACTACTTTTTAACCCAATCAACTAAATGAATAAACTGCTAACGAGCTAGTAAGCAGGATAACTAAGGACTAGCTAATAAAAAGCCGCTAGAAAGAATACAACTAGCAGCTAGTTTTTAAAAAACTTCTTCAACTACTAAAACTTAAAAACCTTGACAATTTCATTTAATTACTTTTTAACTACCAATCAACTAAATGAATAAACTGCTAACGAGCTAGTAAGCAGATAACTAAGGACTAGCTAACAGAAAAAAGCCGCTAGAAAGAAATACAACTAGCAGCTAGTTTTTAAAAAACTTCTTCAACTACTAAAACTTAAAAACCTTGACAATTTCATTTAATTACTTTTAACTACCCAATCAACTAAATGAATAAACTGCTAACGAGCTAGTAAGCAGATAACTAAGGACTAGCTAATAGAAAAGCGCTATTCAACTAGCAGCTAGTTTTAAAAACTTCTTCAACTACTAAAACTTAAAACCTTTTTCATTTAACTACTTTTAAACTACCCAATCAACTAAATGAATAAACTGCTAACGAGCTAGCAAGAGATAACTAAGACTCTTTTTGCTGAGTATTCATTCGACTACTGAGCTGTTGCTACTAAGATTTCCAAGTTTGTTAGTAAATGTAAAGTTTTAAACTTTCTTCAATACTTTTACCTTTACTCTTTTTAAATACCAATCACTAAATGAATAAACTGCTAACGAGTAGCAAGCAGATACTAAGGACTCTTTTTGCTGAGTAGTTCATTCGATACTACTAGTTTTAGCTAACCTAGCAAGCAGATGGACTCTTTTTGCTGAGTAGTCATTCGAGATGTTGCTACTAGATTTTTGTTAGTAAATGTAGAAGTTTTAAAAATTTCTTCAACTACTTTTCTTTAACTACTTTTTAAATACCCAATCAACTAAAGAATAAACTGCTAACGAGCTAGCAAGCAGAATAACTAAGGACTCTTTTTTGCTGCAGTAGTTCATTCGACTACTGAGTTGTTGCTACTTGAGATTTTTAAGTTTTGTTAGCAAAAGTATAAGTTTTGCATTGAGAAAAGAGCAAAACCAGATTTCTAATCAGATTTATCAATCGATAGTAAGTTCGAACTACCAACTGTTCCGACTGTGATGTTTAGTTCTCTATGGAAAACTAATAAATTTCGATAAAGATTAGCATCGCTTACGATTCAGTGCTTAATAGCAGCAGGGTAAGTAACTTGGAGAAATCTAGTGTTATCATCCAGAGTTATCAGTGTTTCAGTTTGATGATAATAGTATTGTGATATAGTAATATGATATAGTAATCAACGTACTTAATTATTACTACAGTACAGTGCTACTGGCTATTGCAACTACCGCTGCTACTACTAACACTGTTGTTTACTACTAATACTGCTGCTGGTGTTGTTAGAACTGTTACAACTATACTACCGCTACTATAACCACAACATTTACTATACGATTAGCACTAGTAACACTACAACTGCTACCATTACTCCTACTACTACTACTTCGATTGATGCTATTTTTACTGTGCTACCTTACTACTACACTACTACTACAACTGCTACTATTTCTCCTACTACACTACTACGATTATTGCTACCGTTACTACTACTACTACTACTATGTAGTACTGTCCTACTACTACTACAACTACTACATACTACAGCTACCACTACTAACTTCAACTTTACTACTACTACTTGTTGCTTTTACTGTACTACGTACTACTAACTACTACTACACTGCCGACCCGCTTTCCTGCTACAACTACATACTACGACTAATGCTACGCTACTCTACTATTAATGTTGATTTGCTGTACTCAACTACTACTGTCTACACTCACCACTATACACTAATACAATAAACTAACACTACTATCACTAAATACCACCACAACTACAATAATAATACACTACTACTATACTACCAGCACTACTAACACTTACTCTTGTTCGCTGCTTCCCAGCTCTCTTTTCTTCTCTTACTCTTTCTAGCTAGCGTGCTACTTTAGCTATTTGCTATAGTATACTCTTCTTCCTCCTCAGCTTTTTCTCTTCCTTTTCTTCTTCCTACTACATGCTGCTTTACCAATTTGCTACTACTATGTACACTACTATATATAGTTCCTACTGTATTCCTTATTCTCTTATGTGATGCAATCATTAATAATAATTTTACCTAAGCAGCTACTAATAGCAGCTTTTAGCAATTGCACAACCAAAAACTACATGCAACGGAGACAGATAACGATCATGGAGATGACATTCTAGCAAGTACATAGTATGAAATGAGTCGCGCGCCATCGCTCATCATAAAAAGCAAGAGGGTCTGAAACTCCGTGGAAAGTGTACGAAGATTATTTGATAACCATACTGATAACACGGAGATAACAGGTTGATAACTGTGATAACAGGACCTTGGCGTACGAAGATTATTTGATAACATATGATACACCTTGGACGATTATTTGATACATATGATAACACGGAGATAACATGGAGATTGATAACTGTGATAACACGGCCTAGGTGTAGGAAGATTATTTGAACTTATGATAACATATGATAACACGGAGATAATAGGTTGATAACTCTGATAACACGGCCTAGTGTACGAAGATTATTAGAGGTTTCGGACCCCTTGTGGGAAATGTTATGGGAAATTTGATGTTGTATTTCCCACAACACGTGGGGAATGTTATCCGACTCCAGTAATGATGGGAAATCAATGAAAAGAAAATTTCAGTAGGAATCATATGTGTAACGAAGGCGAAAAGTCCTTGAAAAGTATACTGAAATATTCCTGAAAATCTGAAATGGTCTGAAAAGTCCTTTGAAGTTTGGAAAAGTTTTGAAAAGTTGAAAAATCGTGAAAAAAAATCATGAAAAATCCTTAAAACATCCGGAAAATATCCTGAACATCCTGAAAAAATCGTGAAAATCATTAGATTTCCTTGAAAGCCATGAGAAAATTTTAAAATTCGTGCAAAATCCTTAAAATATCCTGAAATGTCCTGAAAACACCCTGAAACACCTGAAAATCCTGAAATAACCTGAAGACACCTGAAACACCTGAAAACACCTGAAGTCTAAAGACACCCTGAAATCACCATGAAACATCCTCAAGACATCCTGAAGACCCTGAAAAGCATCCTGAAAATTTCTGACAATTCCCTGACAAATTTTTCAAAAAAAAATTCTCAACATTCCATCAACACACTTTCTCCATGATCTCCTATCCAGCATAGAATAAAACGCATTCCTCTACAGATCTTGTTTTCATAAACCCTTTTGAATAGTTTGCACATATTGTTGTACTCTGCACGTATTGTTGTAGTCTGCACATCAGGGGCCATCCAGTCAGTTGTTGTATCTGCGACATCTGTTGTAGTTGCCAAACACTCGGAGGAAGCTGTGAAAACACTATACATAAAGCCGGGTTCAGACTAGGGCTGTTTGGGCCAAACCGTTTGGACAAACGAGTTGGAAAAAAACATACATTAAACTTCAGGGCACACTATAAAGCCGGGTTCACACTAGGGCTGTTTGGGCCAAACGTTTGGACAAACGAGTTGGCAAACAACAGACTTGGGCTGTCTATTACATTGGGCTGTTTCGCCAACAGTTTGGGCATACGGGCAAAGAAACATTTCTTGCTTGTATAAAACGCAAAACGCCGTAATAGAAGCAAAACTGTTTGGCCCAGGCAGTGATCAGAACCCAATTAGTATGCCCTGAAGTCTTAATGTGTATTTTTTTTCCAACTCGTTTGTCCAAACGGTTTGGCCAAAACAGCCCTAGTGTGAACACCGGCTTAAGCCTTCAAAATTTCCAACTTGGAAAAGATTTTCCCTGATCCATCCTCTTTGTGCACAGACCAAAGCAACAAGCAACACAATCGTGTTTTTCTGTAGCCGTTTGCCCAAACTGTTGGCCGAAACAGTCCTTAGTCTGACCCCGGCTTAAGCTTTTCCCCTGATCCATCTCTCTTATTGTGCACAGACAACAAGCAACAAAGCAAGAAAATCCTGTTTCTGTAGCCCGTTTGCCCAAACTGTTCGGCCGAAACAGCCTTTACTGTGACCCCGGCTTAAGCTTTCCCCTGATCCATCCATCCTCTCATTGTGCACAGACAAGCAACAAGCAACAGCAACATGCAGAAAAAAACCTCTGGATAACAAGAGAGAAGAGAAAGCGTTTGTAAAAACGTGTATGTTGCGGATTTAACAGCATGGTAGCTGGGTATTTGAGACGTTTAATCAGTGGTTTTACTCGGTACCTAAACCGCCATTTAACCCTGCAGGAGACATTGGTCTCATTACCGGATTCCTTTTCTCTTTTTCCCAAACTAGAGGATTAGGTTTTTATACGAGTCCCGACCAAGTATCTCATAGACGGGCTTTCTCCCACCAGCGAGTGGCATACTAAAAGATGTCTCTGCAGTCGAAAAATTTCCCACCAGGGTGGAGTCTAACATACCCGGAGGCTGTTTTCTGACGAATCAGTGAGCGTTGCCTGAACTATCAGCTGACCCAACGTTATTTATTTTATTCTTTTTATCATTTTTATGTAAAAAAAAATATGTTAATAGTCTGAAAAAATATTAAAACTATATTTTAAGCATAATAGTAGTTAATAATAATACTTTTGAGTTATTTTTAGTCTTAAAAAAGAATTCTCAACGCCCCTTGGTGGGATTTAGCCGGCAGCAACCCTGCCACTCTGGGATCCATGCTTAGAGATAGGCTATGTCCCGTCTATGAGATACTTGGTCTGGGATACGAGCTCCTCTGTTCTGTTCCATTTATAGGCCTGTTCCAAAGGCCCACTTCACTAAGCGGACACTTATTAAATCAGCCTTGTTAATATTTTCAAGTTTCTTGGTGCCGAACTGTTTCTTCAAATTTTTCCGTGATTTTTAGAAGGATTTTCAAGTGAGATTTTCTTACAAATATTTTATTCGGTGTCCGTAGTAGCAGGGTTGAATTCGTTCCCTCTCTATAGCGGACACTGTTATTAAAACAGTGTTAAAGATTTTTGAACTTTGTTTATACAAAATGTTTCTTAAATTTTTCTGAGATTTTTAAGTACATTTTGAAGTGAGATTTTTGCATAGAAATATTTAATATACCTGTCCTAGTAGAGCGACTAGTTTTCGGCGGCCTGTTTGGAATAAAGCCTATGTAGGTTCACTCAAGTGATGAGGTGTAGCAGAAGCACTACCACTCTACTACTAATACTACAGTAGTATATGTTTACTACTAACTATTGCCATTACTACTACTTGCGGCTACTACTACTACTACTACTTTACTATTACCACCACTACCACCAATGGTATAGTTGCTTACTACTACTGCTATACTAGCTGCTACTACTACTAACTTTCTATTACCACCACTACTACCATAGTATGGTTACTACTACATTGCCATTACTACTACTGCTACTAACTGCTGTGCTACCACTACCACTACTACTACGTTCTACTAATACTGCCTTATACGAATAATATACTTCAGATAAATTTCGTGTGCGATTCAGTGTGTATATCAGGTCACCATCTTGACGTTTGTGTTAATTTCATTAATCACTTGACGTGTCCCAATCAAGGGGTCCGAAACTCCGTGGAAAGTGCACGAAGATTATTGATAACAGATGATAACACGGAGATAACGTGGAGATAACAGGTTGATAACAATGATAATACAGCCTTTTGCACGAAATTATTTGATTAACATATGATAACATGACTTACATGTAGAAAACAGTTTTATAACATATTAACATACTCTAGTTGTAACGTAAATTATTTGATAACATATGATAACATGAGTAACTGTGAATAACATACTTAGTGCTACGAAGATATATTTATGCATATAACACATGATAACCGATAACATGTAGATGAGAGTTTATACATTATTAACATGAACCCTGTGACCGAGATTATTTTATAACAGATCATAACAGGAAAACCATAGAGATAATAGGCATAACAGTGATAATCACGACAATATACTACCATAACTACGAAGATATTGATAACACATGATACACGGAATACATAGATTAACACGGAATAACATATAATAAGATATTAATCTACACTATTATTTGATAACACATATAACACGGAGATACATAGAGATTAACAGGGCGATAACAGTGATAACACGACGAAAACTACGATTGATAACTACGAAGATTATTGATAACAGTAGAATAACATAGAGATAATACACGACATACTACGATAACTACGAAATTAATTTTAAAACACATGTAAAAGAAATACACATAGAGATAAAAGCATAATAGTTGATACAAGACATAACTATGATAACACATATAAAACGCAGATACATAAGAGAATAACAGGCTATAACAGAGTCTCGGTGAGACAGTCAAAGAAAGCAGACATGCGAAAACAAAGCTCTCTATTTTTTCAAGTGAATCAGTCACATTAATTAATCGAACCACTTTTGATTTAAGTCACTACATCCGACGGGTACGTTGAAGTATTCGAGCTTCTGTTCAGCTTGTCGCTACTCACGGTAATTTTGAATTTTAATTATAATTGAGGAAAAACGAAACAAAAGGGCCCAAAATTCAAAGTCGCAAAAGAGTCTTTCAACAATCCTTCCTAGAAAACTAGAGAAAGTAGGTCATTAAGGTCAACTACATAGTTTTGACCTTGTAGCAATGGCGTCAGCAACCAGCCATGACGGTAGGATCCTCGAGGGAGAATCCCTCAGCCAGCGTCAGCGAAAGAAATTTAATGATAAGAAATGTCCAACTTGCAACACGCTGTTTCAACCCCACAACGGTCGCCACAGATTTTGCAGCAGCGACTGCAAGACTAATTACAGGCCTGAAGAAGGTGAACCCGAGGAATCCGTTTGCCAAACCTCCACTCCTTCCCAATCGCCCACTAAGGAGCTTGATGTCTCAGCTCTCTCGAAGCTCAGCAAAGATACCATTATTGAAAAGTTTCTTGCGCTCCAAGAGTCGTTGAAGATCTTGCAAAGGAGCAATACCCAACTTGTCACTGAGTCAGCGAAGTTGAAAGCTGAACTGGCAGTGTACCAGTCTGCAAGCCGAGGTCAAGCTGGACCCAGCCGCGTTTCCCCTGGTCTATCCTTCGCCAACGCGGTCGCACAACCCCCGACAGGACTCTCGGAGAATGTCTTAATTGCAAAACTTGCGAATGGGAAAGACATCTCGGTGACAGGAGTTGACCGTCTTCTGAACACCGCAAAAGGAGGCCCACCTTACAGCAACTGAGAAAGCGCAACGACAATTCGGTTGTGATGATTTTCAACGATCTTAAGGAACGCGAGACAGCAGAGAGGATCCTCAAGGAGAGCGAGAACGCTGCTGAACTTTTTCAGGAGGTTAATACCCCCCGACGGTTTTATCCAGTCGTGTAAAGTTCGTCCCGGTGGAGGACACCAGAGCCTCCAAGACGAAGCCGAGCTGCGAAACCCAATCCTGCGCGAAAACATCCACCGGCTAGAGTCATCTACCGGTGTCCTGATTCCGATGTTGGCCATGTGAAGATATTCCTTAAAAACTGGAACGCCAAGGACCAGATCCTGCGAAAGGGGAGGATGTTCCTTTCAGTGACCAACTTATCCCACCAGGTGTTGATGTCAACCCCAACTTCGAAGTACGTAGGTGCTACAAGTGTCAGCGCTACGGTCATTTGGCAAAGCACTGCAAGAGTGAACATCCGAGATGCGCCATCTGTGCTGAGTCGCACAATACAGCTGACTGTAACAGCTCGACAGTAGTCAAATGTATTAATTGTGAGGGTAAGCACCGAGCAGGAGACTGGTGTTGCAAAGAACATAAAAGGCGGTCCGCAAATACAAAGACATGTTCCCATGTTAACTGCTCCTACGGTTAATGCATTGTCGAACGAAAAAACGCTCGCTTAACGTTTTACAAGTCAATTTGCAACATTCTAGGATTGCTGCCTTACATGTCGTCCAGCTGATACTTGATCTCGACGTAGACATAGCCCTCATCCAGGAACCCTATACTCCCCCTTTACCCAACCCTCCGAACCCTCCAAAACCACCCAATTATCGCTGTTACCAGGTCCTAACGGATGATCACGCGTACGGGACAGTGATTCTCGTCAAGAATACTTTGCGAACCAGACCCATCCAAGCTGGCCTCCCGAATTCTTCTGTGGGTATGGCGTTGGAGATCAATGGCAAAGAAATTAAGTTCTTTTCTGTCTACTGCAGACTGTCGCTCCAGACAGTGTCCGAGGTTCTTGATCCGCTTTTTAGCAGCCAAGACTTACACCAACCAACTCGATCATCGCCATAGACTCTAATGCTAAGAACCCGCTATGGAACAGCCGAACTCTTGACGCGAAAGGAATCGAATTAGAAAATATTGTTTCGCAAACAGACTTATCGGTGGCGAATGTTGAGAGGGCCAATCTGGACTTCGTACCTTCCAGTACCCAGTTCGTAGACTTAACCCTCATCGGTGACAGAGTATCGTTAGTCAGTTGGAGATATCTCGATATACCGTCCATGTCAGATCATCCTCTCATCTTCTTTCAAGTCCCACTAGCAAGTCCGTATTCCGAGTCCCGAGGCTTTCCGACTGTCGACGAAATCGACAAGGATGCGTTTCTTCGCCAGTTAAATGAAAATGTGCTCTCCCATCTTCCGACTCTTGATATGTCTACTACTGAACAAGTGGAGGTCGCTGCTCGCAAGCTAACTCAGATCATCAAGGAAAGCGTTCTCAGCTCCAGACGGCAAGTTTCTTCAAACAGTGGGACACCAAGAATGCCGTGGTGGTCCCGTGAACTGTGGCTCTTCGAAACAAGCTGCGACAAGCATACAAAAAGAAAGTAATTCATCCGACCGACGACAACGTACTCCGTTATAAGGCTATCAAGGCAGAATACCAACGAACCATGAGGAAAAGAAAAAATGAATCGTGGAAGAGATTCTGCTCAGAAAATGCTAATGATGATCTCTTCGATGCCCTGAAAAAAATATCCGGCCAAAGCATTCAACGACAACTGCCAAGAACTGTGTCGGTAGGCGGAGTTCCTTCATCTGACCCCAGAGACATCCTTCAAAACTGCGCGCAGTATTTCTTCCTTCCACCATGGAACTCAGTCCAGATCAAACAATTTTTCAAACTCAGGTAGAAGACGAGTTAACGCCCTGGAGAGTACCGTAACTCCAACCGTCACTGAATCAGAGTTAATAGACGCAGTGAGTGGTCTCAGACAAAAAACAAGTCCTGGCCCTGATAAAATATCTATCGCAATAGTTAAACTTTGTTTCGAGACCATAAAAACCCACCTCCTGAGCATTTATAATGGATGTGTCCAACTGAACTACTTTCCAGCTATTTGGCGCGTGGCAAAAGTTTGCGTCTTACCCAAACCGAACAAGGAGTCCTATGACGAACTCTCAAGTTTCAGGCCTATTAGTCTCCTCAACGTCCTAGGAAAAATCCTGGAAAAAATTATCTATAACCGTTTGGTCTGGCTAGCTACGAAGAATACTTGGTTCAGCAGCAACCAGCATGGGTTCATCCAAGGCTCATCAACGGAAACTGCCGTACACAAACTGATCTCTACGATCGAGAACAACTTTCAAGAAAGAAAGTATACGGCGTGTGCGTTCCTTGACATAAAAAATGCCTTCGACGCAGCGTGGCACACAGCGATCTTAAGAGGACTTCTCAACCGCTCTTGCCCCAGCTACCTCATCAAATTTATCCAATCCTTTCTGGAGCAAAGGACGGCAATCTTTCGGTTTAGCACAGCATCGGTTGTACAGGAACTGAAGGCGGGGTGTCCTCAGGGAAGTGTACTTTCTCCTTTCCTGTGGAATATTCTCATAGATGACGCGCTTCGCCTAAACCTCCCACCTACCTGCAAGATTGTAGCCTATGCTGATGACTTAGCTGTGATTTGTTCTCATCAAGATGCGAAGAAGCCGTTAATCTGCTCCAGAGGACCTGCGACCAGTTGGTCAGCTGGGGACACATTCGAAAACTGACCTTTAACGCCGCCAAAACCGTCTTCATGATTTTCAGGCGAATGCGACGATCATTACCAGGACTCTCCTTAACTATTAACGAAACAGCAGTCCATCCCTCTGAAGCTGTCTGCTACCTCGGGCTGTGGTTAGATCCCCGTCTGTCGTGGAGAAACCACATCCGAATCAAATGTGAGCAGTTTAAGAAAAAGGCCCTCCTGATTCGTCGCTGCTGCCGACTTACGTGGGGAGTAAACCGAAGTCGTCTGCTCCTGTTCTACAACACCGTACTAGTCCCCAGCACTCTGTACTGCTGCTCCGTGTGGGCATCTACTACTCGTTTTCCAGTGGTGCGTAAGTCTACTTCGTTCTTGTCAGCGCGTGGCCACTCTCATCATCACCAGGGCTTTCCGCACTGCATCCACAAACGCCCTCCTGGTAATCTGCAACTTACTACCACTGGACCTGTCTGTGAAACAATTAACTGCGAAACGACTGTTTCAGTCCCGGAGTAAAACCTTCGCACCATCCGCTCGGAGAGCAGTATCAGAGTTAATCGACGACTTCGGTACAAACCCTCCTGAACGTATCCAAAAATCCCCGACTCAGACCCACCCTGGAGTGTGTCAAAGCCCTTCTTGATCTCCAATGAACATTCTAGACCCGAGTCGTATAACCTGTTCCCCCCTAACGGTACGCTTAGGTTCTTCACCGATGGCTCCAAAAACGACTGTGGTGTCGGATTTGCAGTTATCGTTTGCAACTTTAACGGAGTCATGGCCATCATTCAAGGGAAACTTCCGGACTTTGCAACTGTTTTCCAGGCCGAATGCGCTGCTATTCATAGGGCACTGGAATATCTTCGGCAGCTTCCCGATAAGGACACCTACGAGCGAGTAGAAATATTCACCGACTCGCAAGCAGCACTCCTAGCGCTTCGTGCTAATGGGCCGATCTCTGAAATATGCTTGCAAACGCGTCATTTAATTGAGGAATGAATATCACAGTCCATCTTGCCTGGATTCCTGGGCATGCTGGTTTCGCAGGAAATGAATTAGCCGATAGCACGGCTAAGGATGCAACCAGGTTACCTGAAACGACAGACCATATCCGTCCCTCGTTAGTGCACGCAATGCACACAATCAGAGATCGGCTACGCCACGTTTGGAACTGCGAATGGGAAACCAGCCTCACAGAGATACGACTCGCCGTTTCTTCCCTACCGTCGCTGCTGCACAATCGTCGTCACTTCTCCACCGTCCCTCTATCCCGCACAGCACTATTCAGCTTCTGACAGGTCACTGCTTCCTGAAGGCATACCTGTCACGCTTCAACATTATTCGCACTCCGGCTTGTGACTGTGAAGAAGGACCAGAAACAGTGCAGCACTTCCTCTTCTGCTGTCCCCGCTTCGAGATGTCCCGTCGATACTTCAGAGAAGACGTCAGGAGATCCGGGACACCATGGCCTCCCAGTCTTCAAGCTTTCGGTCAGCAGCAAAATCTTTGGACCGCATTAGAAAAATTTGTTCGCGCAACGGAAGGCTCGATATTAACGCTCAGCAGCATCTGATCTAACAGTTGTCTAGTTTTTTTTTTTTTTTTTTTTTTTTTTTTTTTTTTTTTTATATTATCTTTTCACTTTGTCAGTTTTTCTTTATCTGTTACAGTTTACTTATTTGTTGTTTGTCTTGCATCAACTTTCTGTACATATCGTAGTCTTTACTAATTTTGTTTATTTTTTCTCTATTACTAACTAGCGCGTTTCAACGATTCATGTCCTTTGTAAGTGATAATCTAAAATTGTTAATCTTTGTTCCTAAATTTTTGTCATTTATATATATATCTTATATTATTCACCATTTTCCTTTATAACTAAATGTATATTTTAAACTGTTTTTCTTAACCATGTATGAAATTTTGTGAAATTCAAATAATACAGAAAGGGATTACACTCCAATAGGAGTATGTCCCTCCTCCGAAAAAAAAAAAAAAACAGGGCGATAACACGACGACAACTACGACGATAACTACGAAGATTATTGCAAGTTTCGGACCCCCTTGGTCTCAATCGATGAATCGATACGTCAGTTCGATTTTCCATTCCTCTGTGCTGTGTCCATTAATCGCCCGTGTCGTAGTGTCACAACACGAATTCTTCGCCTATCCGTTGACAATGTCATCATCGGTATTATGTATTATCAATTAATTATTATATTAATTTAATTATATATTATATAATTATAGTTTAAATTAATAATTATATTTTATTATTTATTAATTTATCATTATTATAGCGCGTGTATTGACTTCAATCCACAATTGGGATCATAGTCTATTGAGATAACAGAATTATTATTATTTAAATTTAATTAAATTATATTATATTATATTATATTATATTTAATCGATTTTAAATTTTGTAGTAGTCATAATATATTAATATAAAAGCAAATATTTGCTTATTGTAATACTTTTATCGCGTTTTGTTTAAATGTTTCTGTTTTTCTCTCTATTCTTCTTATTAATGGAGTTCAACTATGGTCCTATTAGGACTGCAGTTTAATACAAAATTTTAAAAAATAAAATAAAATAATATATTTAGAATATAAATAATATAATTATTTTATTAATTAAATTAAATAACATAAAATTAAATTTAAATTAAATTATATTTTATTTAATTGATTTAAAATTGTGTAGTAGTCATAATATGATTATTTAAAATCAAATAAATATAATATATATATTTACAATATAAATAATATAATTATTATATTAATAATATATTGAATAATACAGTAATAATTTATTAATACAATAGTAAAATTACAATTACTATAATAGCAATAATATAATATATTTATCATATAAATAATATAATTATTTTATTAATTATATATTAAAAATATATGAAATAATTTATTAATATTATATATTATTATTATATAATATCAATAATATAATTATTTTGTTAATAATATATTTAAAATATATTAAATAATTTATTAATATTGTAATCAAACCATCATTATTATAACATCAATAATATAATATATAAATAATATATAATACAAATAAATAATATAATATAATAAAAATATATATATATAATATACGTAGAATAGACGAATTACAATAAACTAAGCAGGAATAATAATATAATAATTAATATTAATTATATTAATAATATAATAATAAAAATATAATAATTAATGTTAAAAATAACTTAATCTTTTGTAATAATGCTGAATTATGTTAATAACTTAATTTATTCACTCGGCTACACGCGGACGGCTTAAGCCGATTTGATCGAGGCAGGGGGTCGGCTACTCTACAAACCTAACACGCTGATAACCGTTGATAACAATTTGATAACATTTTAATTATAACGAAAGGTTCCGGACCCTTTTCTCTATGCTTTCAGAGTTATCAACGTGTTATCACTTGTTATCGAGGTAGGGGGTCCGTAACTCTACAAACCTAACACGCTGAAAACAGTTGATAACGGTTTAATAACATTTTAATTGCAACGAAAGGTGCGGACCCTTTCTGTATGAGTTCAGTGTTATGAACATGTTATCAACTTGTTATCGAGGTTGGGG
Source organism: Eulimnadia texana (assembly GCA_002872375.1). Taxonomy (NCBI): domain Eukaryota; kingdom Metazoa; phylum Arthropoda; class Branchiopoda; order Diplostraca; family Limnadiidae; genus Eulimnadia; species Eulimnadia texana. The sequence goes on from NKDA01000028.1 coordinate 16,422, forward strand.
GTCTGCAACTCTACAATTCTATCACGCTGATAACAATTGATAACGGGTGATGACATGTTGATAACATGCTGATAACATCGAGAAGGGTCCGCAACCTTTCGTTGTAATTAAACACGTTATCAAATTGTTATCAACTGTTATCAGCGTGATGGATTCGGAGCGTTGCGGACCCCCTACCTCGATAACAAGTGATAAAAGGTGATAATATGTTTATAACAAAGAAAACATAGCAAAAGGGTCCGCAACCTTTCGTTATAATTAAACTTGTTATCAGACTGTTATCAACTGTTATCAGGTAGTTAGAATTGTAGAGTTGCGCACCCACTACCTCGATAACAAGCGATAACATTTGATAACGAAAAAAGCATAGAGAAAAGGGTCCGCAACCTTTCGTTATAATTAAGCATGTTATCAAATTGTTATCAACTGTTATCAGCGTGATGGAGTTGTAGAGTTGCGGACCCCCTACCTCGAAGTTTTAACATGTTGATAACACTTAAAGCATAGAGAAAAGGGTCCACAACCTTTCGTTATAATTAAGCATGTTATCAGATTGTTATCAACTGTTATCAGCGTGATGGATTTGGAGCGTTGCGGATCCTCTCATCTGCTTTTATGTGAGGAGTTGATGAAAAATTTTTACTTTTTTTCTTGTGTGTTTTTGTGTAAGAAAGCAATGACTTAAGAAGGTACGCTTGTCAACGTGTTCAACATTTGACGAGGGGGTTGGCAACTTTGTATGAAGAATCTTGGATAAGAATCAAGAATCTTGATTCAGAATCCTGGTAAGAATCTTGGATAAGAAGTCTTGGTTAAGAATCTTGGATAAGAATCTTGGCTAAGAATCTTGGATAAGAATCAAGAATCTTCATACAGAATCCTGGTAAGAATCTTGGTTAAGAATCAAAGTAAGAGTTAAGAATCATGGTGGGAATCAAGAATCTTGGTTAAGAATCTTGGCTAAGAATCTTGGATAAGAATCTTGGATAAGAATTAAGAATCTTGATACAGAATCCTGGTAAGAATCTTGGTTAAGAATCATAGTAAGAGTTAAGAATCTTGGTGAGAATCAAGAATCTTGGTTAAAAATCTTGGCTAAGAATCTTGGATAAGAATTAAGAATCTTGATTCAGAATCCTGGTAAGAATCTTGGATAAGAATCTTGGTAAGAATCAAGAATCATAGCAACAGTTAAGAATCATGCTAAGAACCAAGAATCTTGGTCAAGAATCATAATAAGAATCAAGAATCCTGGTAAGAATCTTGGTTAAGAATCTCAGCAAGAGTTAAGAATCATGGTGAGAATTAAGAGTCTTCGAAACAATCTTACTAAGAATCTTGGTTAAGAATCATAGGAAACAGTTAAGAATCTTGATAAGAATCATGGTGAAAATTAAGAATCTTGGTGAGAATCTTAATAGGAGTTGTTAATAGGAGTTGAGAATCTTGATTAAGAATCATGGTGAGAATCAAGAATCTAGCTAAGGATCATACTAAAGAGTTAAGAATCATGGTAAGAATCTTAGTAAGATTTCAGAATCTTAATTAAGAATCTTGATAAAAATTAAGAATCTTGGGAAGAATCATACTGAAGAGTTAAGAATCATGGATAAGAATCAAGAATCTTGGTAAGAATCATACCAAAGAGTTAAGAATCATGGATAAGAATCTTAGTAAGAGTTAAGAATCATGGTAAGAATCAAGAATCTCTTTAAGAATCACGGCAAGATTCTTAGAAAATTAACTAACCAACTAGAAAAACCTAGCTTACTAACTAACTACTCCAGACTAATTCTACTAAATAAATAAGTAAATTACTAGCTTATACCAACAACTTTACTAGCTAGTCAAACTAATTCAACTACTTACTAAGTAATTGTACTAACTAAACTGACTATAGCAGAACTAGCTATCTGACTAACTCGCTTCGATGGAGTTGTTATAACTAACTGAACTAGCTAGCTGAGTAACTAACTTCTAAACTACTAACTAACTAGGTAACTACTAACTAACTAGGTAACAACTTACTAGCTTACAAACCAAACGATCTACAAGAGGTACTAATTAACCAACCGTTAGCAAAACTAGCTATCTTACCGACTCGCTCATTAATTGACTTGCTAACTAACTGAACTAAGTAGCAGAAACTAGCTAACTAACGACTAAACTTACCAGACAACGACTAACTAACAAAACTACTAACTAGTCAACCAGCTATCCAACCATCCAGCTAACTAACTACTGGCTAACTAACTAAGTACCACAAACTACTAACTAATCAACCAGCTAACTGACTAACTAACCAGCTAATCACACAACGACTAACTAACAAAACTACTAACTAATCAACCAGCTACCCAGCCATCCAGCTAACTAACTACTAACCACGGGGTCCGAAACTTCCAGTAATCTTCGTACACCTGGATCATGTTATCACTGTTATCATCCTGTTATCTCCGTGCTATTACGTGTTATCAGATAATCTTCGTACACTTTTCCTCGGAGTTTCGGACCCCTTGCTACTAGCTAATTAACTAAGTACCACTTTCCTAGTCTACACATCCTAATCTCTTAAAGAACTCCTCCTGTTTTACCTTCCGCTACAACACTTGATAACACCTGATAACAGGGTGATAACACTTCTTCGACTACAACTTATCGTCGCCTTCAAGGTATATATACAACGCAACAACACGGCGACAAGCCGCCAATAGCAAAGCGTATGAAAAATGCCGTACCGACCAACAAAAAAGTTACCACACTGGGGGGGTTGGCAACCTCCGGCGACAACAGTTGATAATCGTTAATAACACTGATAACACTTGAAAGTAGATATGCACTTATATCTTAAAAAATCCAAAATTTCCAGACTGTTGTATGTTATCAATTGTTATCACGTGTTATCAACGAAGGTTGCGAAACCCCACCCCGCGATTTGAAAAAGTTCCCGCCAGAAGGGAGGAGTTGTGAAAAGAAAAACTTGAAATGACAAAAGCTTATAGGGGGTTGGCTACGTGATGTTATCACCTTGTTATCAAGTGTTATCAAGTGTTATCATGTGTTATCAGACGCTATAAACAAGTACAAAAGACCCCGTAGTTGACTAAGATGAATGGGTTTTGCCTATAAGCTCAGGTAAAAACATAAGGCAAGGGTCCCGCGTTCGAGGCCTACAACAGTTGGCTACAACAGTTCTCGACAACTTTTTTTTCAGTTTTATTTATGGATTTCATTGAGTTTGATTTGTAATTATATTAAATAATGTTTTGATTTGTGTATTTTTGGAGATTTTTTTTAATGGAAATGCTACAACAACCCTACAACATTGTGGAAAAAAAACTAACAATAGCTATGAACTCAGCGGATATAGTTATTTTTAATAGACTGTTAGTGAAAATTCTTTGGGTATAGCTCGAAACAATATTTGTTGTAGTGCTACAACATCTACTACAACACTGCCTACAACTTAGTGAACAGCAAATCCTTCTATTTTAGGAAGTTGAGTATTTTAGCCCAACTCGGTAATCTCCTTAAAAAGGATTATGTCGGGACTACAACATCCTCTACAACATCTCCTACAACACCATTGACAAGATTCTCAGTCGCCTCTTTCATTTTTCCTACAGACAGGTCCTTTCAATAACATTCAAAAGAACTAGAAAAGTTCAATATTCAGTTTTTTAACACCATTTTAGTCAGTGTTTCCACTTTTTGCAGGAAAATGCCTAAAAAAGGGAAGAAATGGTGTAGGGAAAGGGAAGAAGAAGAGAAGAGAGTAAAGAGGGAATCTAGAACCTGTATATTCTTGCATGGAGGAGGGAAAAGGGGAAAAATAAGGGAAGAAGGGAAAAATGGAAAATCGAAAAGCGGAAACACTGTTTTTAGTAGATGTGCATCATTTACAAGTTCAGCTCTCCATGCCATTGGCAAAGGGGTCCGAAACTTCCAATAATCTTCGTACAACCTGGACCGTGTTATCACTGTTATCAACCTTTTATCTCCATGTTATTTCCGTGTTATCATGTGTTATCAAATAATCTTCGTACAACATGGGCCGTTCTTATCACTGTTATCACCATTATCTCCATTTATTCCGTGTTATCATGTGTATCAAATAGTCTTCGTACAACATGGGCCGTTCTTATCACTGTTATCAACCATTTATCTCCATGTTATTTCCGTGTTATCATGTGTTATCAAATAGTCTTCGTACAACATGGGCCGTTCTTATCACTGTTATCAACCATTTATCTCCATGTTATTTCCGTGTTATCAATGTGTTATCAAATAATCTTCGTACACTTTTCCTGCGGTGTTTCAGACCCCTTGGCCATTGGTTTCGTTATGAATATACAAATACCAGTACGAAAATAAGAATGAAAATACTATTATAGTCTAGAACATATATGTTCTTGATTTTAGAGTTCCCTGCGTTGTGTAAGGGCTAATTTAGGAAATAAGAAGACGATGGAGGCCAATGAAAAACTGTAATTTATTCAACTGAAAAAAAAACCGACAACATTCCACTTTGACATCTGAGCTATACAATTTCTACTACTAGTGTGTAGTAATCTGAATTATAAAATACTAAAGGACAGAGCGCCATTGTGGTTTTCCAGTGATGTGAAATATAGTACCTAGTTTACATGGAGACTACATTGCCATCTAGCGGCAGACTCTGGAACTAAGTTTGTATTTCTGTACTGATTCGTACTTACTGTATTAATAATGTAATTGTATTAATATGTAATTACTGATTCGTATTTCATATACTGAGCTAAGGGTGAAATGAATAGGTAAGGGGTCTTGCCATCTAGCGGCAAAGTAAGGAACTAAATGAAAGGAACAATTATTCAGATAAATATAACTGTAACATAAACAATATTTTCTGAAATAAATATGTTTAACTGTAAGGATTAAAATAGTTATTTTAGTAATTATTATAATTCATTTTAATTAAACATGATAGCATATGTTAATTTCAGCACAAATCTTATAATAGTTTACACAATAATTTAAGGTTTTCTCACATAATTAGTGTTTTCCCATAAGCAAGTGTTTCCACTTTGCAGGGAAATTCCCTGAAAAAGGGGAAAGGGGAAACCAAGACAAGATGAAAAAGGACAATTTAAACGAACGGCCTGTACTCTAGTGCGGAGTGGAAAAAGGGAAAAATAAGGGAAAGAGGGGAAAAAGGGGAAAATGAAAGTGGAAACACTGCCCATGAGAACCGCGCACTTCAAACCGTCAACCGTTTGACGACTCAACAGGACCGTATCAATCAAGTGATAACACAGTGATAACAGCTGATAACAAGTGATAACATGATGATAACACTTAAGGTGTAGTAATAAACGAAGCAAATGTATATTATGGCTTTTTACCGCGAAGTTATGTATGATAACACTTGATAACATGGTGATAACACAGTGATAACAGCTGATAACATTATGATAACACATTAAGGTGTATAACTTACCATAGCAACAAACGAGGCTACTTATATTCAGTCTTTTTAGTATGAACTTACGAATGATAACACTTGATAACATGGTGATAACACAGTGATAACAGCTGATAACATTATGATAACACTTAAGGTGTATAACTTACCATAGCAACAAACGAGCTACTTTATATTCAGTCTTTTAGTATGAACTTACGGATGATAACACTTGAATAACATGGTGATAACACAGTGATAACACTTAAGGTGTATAACTTACCATAGCAACAAACGAGGCTACTGTATATTCAGTCTTTTTAGTATGAACTTACGAATGATAACACTTGATAACATGGTGATAACACAGTGATAACAGCTGATAACATTATGATAACACTTAAGGTGTATAACTTACCATAGCAACAAACGAGGCTACTGTATATTCAGTCTTTTTAGTATGAACTTACGAATGATAACACTGATAACATGGTGATAACACAGTGATAAACAAGTGATAACATATGATAACACTTAAGGTGTATAACTTACCATAGCAACAAACGAGGCTACTGTATATTCAGTCTTTTAGTATGAACTTACGGATGATAACACTTGATAACATGGTGATAACACAGTGATAACAGCTGATAACATTATGATAACACTTAAGGTGTATAACTTACCATAGCAACAAACGAGGCTACTGTACATTCAGTCTTTTTACTGTGAACCTACGAATGATAACACTTGATAACATGGTGATAACACAGTGATAACAGCTGATAACATTATGGTAACACTTTAGGTCATAAACAGTCATAACACCTAGGTCGTGTTATCACTGTTATCACCCTGTTATCGCCCTGTTATCTACGTGTTATCTCCGTGTTATCACATGTTATCACATAATCTTCGTACACTGGATCTCTCACATAAAATAAACTTGATAATAAATATATAATTTAAATTATGTAAATTAAAATAGAAATTCAGGATGTTTAAGTTCATGTGTCCTCAGCAACCAAGGAGGTTATGGTAAAACCAAGGGTCCAAAAACTCCGAGGAAAAGTGTACGAAGATTGATTGATAACATATGATAACACGGAGATAACATGGAGATAACAGGTTGAATAACAATGATAACATGACCCAGGTGTTGGAAGATTATTGTTGTGTAGGAAGATTACTGGGTCCGAAACTTCATATAATCTTCGTACACCTATGCCGTGTTATCACTGTTATCAGCCGGTTATCTTCCTGTTATGTACATGTTATCGCATGTTATCGAATGTTATCACATAATCTTCTTATACCTATCCGTGTTATCAGTGTTATCAGCCGGTTATCTTCCTGTTATCTACCTGTTATCGCATGTTATCGTATTTATCACATAATCTTCGTACACCTAGGCCGTGTTATCACTGTTACCTTCCTGTTATCTACGTGTTATCGCATTTATCGTATGTTATCACATAATCTTCGTACACTTGTTCCCGGAGTTTCAGACCCCCTGATCTTCGCCGCCATTTTGTCCAGCTATTTCTCAAGAGGGTTCCTCGCTGTTATCAACTTGTTATCACCTAGTTATCAGCACGTGATAACAGGGTGATAACAACTGTGTCCTGCTACCAAGACCGACACTTGTGACACTTTCTGGTCAACTAGTAAAGTTTGAAACAGCGATGAATGATATCATCAAGTGTTATCATTTTTTATCAACTGTTATCATCTGTTGTCAAGCAACGCTGGCTCCTGGGTAGTGTTTCCACTTTGCAGGAAAATTCCCTGGAAAAGGGAAAATAGGGTCTGAAAAGGGAAGAATAAGAGAAGAGGGAAAGGTGGAAATCTAGAAATACAGCTTGAATGCTAGGGAGGAGGGGAAAAAGGGAAAAATAGAGGAAGAGGGAAAGGGGACATCTCGAAATGCTGCCTCGTATACTGGCGCGGAGGGGGAAAAGGGGAAAATAGGGGAAGAGGGGAAGCAGGGAAATAAAAATGTTTTCCCCCTTTCGTCTCGAATGAAAGCAACGAAACAAAATTTCTGGAAAAAAGAACCGGCGGAAAGTCGTAAAAATATATTTAAATAAATAAATAATAATAAAATAATATATTAATATAAATTATATAAATAATAATTAAATAATAAATATTAAATATAATATATTTAAAATATATCACATTTCATTAAATTCCAGAATATTCATACAGAAGAGAATGTTTTGGCGGGAAAGAAACTATACAATATTTTATAATTTATAAATTAATTATATTAATATTAATTAATTTTTACTATATTAATATTTTATTAATAATATTAATAATAATAATATTTTATTATGAATTATAATTGAATATGTAATTTTATTGAATTAATTATGTATTATAATTGAATATAATAATTTTATTATTAGCGAGAAAGAGAATATACAATATTTGATTATTAATAAATTAATTATATTAGTATTAATTAATTTTTTTATTATATTAATATTTTATTATTTATAAATTAATTATAATAATATTAATTATTTTTTATTATATGAATATTTATTATTAATAAATTAATTATATTAATATTAATTATTTTTTATGATATTCATATTTTATTATTAGCGAGAAAGAGAATATACAATATTTTATCATTTATAATAATTATATTTATATTAATTAATTTCTACTGTATAAATATTCTATTATTAGCAAGAAGAGAATATACAATATTTCATTATTTATAAATTAATTAATTAATATTAATTAATCTTTAGATATTAATATTTTATTATTAATTTAATTTTTTTTTTATATATATTTAGCTCAAAGAAGGGCATCCAGGCTTTCGCCCATGGCCCTGATTTTCTGTTTGCATCGCTTTTTTAAAATCTTCATTGGGTACATCTTACAATTGTCGTGTTAGGAAGTCAGAACTGAGTAAAAAGCACTGTTGTACAACAAGCTTGCTTTAAAAAGATTCGCTACGGGATAAAAAAGCACTTCTTTAGTAAAACACATTTCTTGTGAAAACGTAAAACAGTGTTTCTTGATTTCTCGGATAAGAAAGGTTCTTTGTTGGTTTAAAAGAGGACAATAAAACAGGGCGTGTGCGACGGTATGATAGCCGGAGCCGCAGTGGCACAGTTTGTCTATCCCTTTCTTATATTTCGCTAAAAGAGACTTCACTGGTAAAACTCGAGATCGTAAGTTAATGAGAGTGGAGGTCACAAATTTGGGGAACGACACTTTGCTAATGCAGTTCCCCAGCGGAACTATATATAAACTGCGCAGGGTGTTGCCGGTGCTGCCCGATCTCCATCTCTCCTTCCACTCATGTAAAATTCTAGCTTTAAAAAACCTTTTTCAAGTGGCTCGTGGGAATTCCTAGGTCTACGGTTTTGGTCGTTGCGTTTTGAGCCGCACTCTTGGCGGCCTGGTCGGCTATCTCGTTCCAGAAAATTCCCTGGTGTCCCGGGCACCAAAGAAGCCAAAGTGAGGTTTTTGTGGAAGCAGCCTCAAGCCTTTGACGGCGAATGCTGTGTAAGGGTCTAAGTCTTTAGGTCCCGCGTCCTTTAACGCGGTTAAAACTGACTTTGCATCGATATTATTATCCTTATTATTATTATGATTATTATAGTTAATAGTTATGTATTTACTATTACTATTTATAGTATTATTTTACTATGTATTTAGTTATTATTATTTCTATTATTTTTATATCATCCGTTATCATTATTATATTATTTAATGTAGTATGTATTTATTATCACTATTTATAGATTATTTTACTATGTATTTAGTTATTATTATATTATTATTATTATTATTATTATTATTAAGTTATTAGTTATGTATTTATTATCTACTATTTAGAGCACAATGGATTTTCTCTGTATTTTTACAACATCTCCATTCGCATAATTCATAACGCTATAATTTTGCGCAGATCGTCGACCTCCCACCTCATGAAAAAACCTTTCCCTATGAAAAACCTAGCCCTATGAAAAAAGTTAGGGTTCGCAACTTTTTGCAAAAATTTCAAGTGTCCGAAATTTCCACTAATCCTCGTACACCATAGGTCGTGTTAACACTGTTATCAACCTGTTATCTCTGTGTTATCTCCGTGTTATCATATATTATCAGATAATCTTGTACTCCTAGGTCGTGTTATCACTGTTATCCACCTGTTATCTATATGTTATCTCCGTGTTATCGTATGTTTCAGACAATCTTTGTACACCTAGTCATGTTAACACTGTTATCAACCTGTTATCTCTGTGTTATCTCCGTGTTATCGTATGTATCAGGCAATCTTTGTACACCTAGGTCATGTTATCACAGTATATCAACTTGTGATCTCTATTTATCTCCGTGTTATCATATATTACCAAATAACCTTCGTACGCTTTTCCTAGGAGTTTCAGACCCCTTGCAAAAATTTCCGCAAACTCGAACGCAAAGTCGCCTGTAGAAGTGAATCCTTTTCACAGTAGTTCAAAACAGTTCCTTCAAAACTGTTATCTTTTGTTATCAAGTCTGTTATCAGTTGTTATCAGATTTCAAATGGGTAGCAGACCCTCTGCCGCACACAAGCAACGGCCTCTAGTTGCGAATCCTTTTTACAGTAGTCCGAACAGTACCTTCATAGAGCTGTTATCAGTCTGTTATCAGTCTGTTATCAGGTGTTATCAGACTTCAACTGGTAGCGACCCTTTGCCGCACAAAAGCAACGGTCTATAGTAGCTAATCCTTTTTCCAGTAGTCCAAACAGTACCTTAAGAGCTGTTATCTGTTGTTATCAGTCGTCATCAGGTGTATCAGGTGTTATCAGACTTCAACTGGTAGCGGACCCTTGCCGCACACAAAGCAACGGCCTATAGTAGCGAATCCTTTTCCAGTAGTTCGAAACAGTACCTTCATAGAGCTGTTATCAGTCTGTTATCAGTCTGTTATCTGTGTTATCAGACTTCAACTGGATAGCGGACCCTTTGCCGCACAAAAGCAACGGCCTCTAGTAGCGAATCCTTGTTACAGTAGTCCAAACAGTACCTCACAGAGCTGTTATCTGTTGTTATCAGTCTGTTATCAGGTGTTATCAGTGTTATCAGACTTCAACTGGGTAGCCGACCCTTTGCCGCACACAAGCAACGGGGAGGAGACTTGAAAAGGACCAAAAAAACTTGAAAATGTCCAGTAGAATGACTTCATTGCAAGATATAATTTCACAGATAAAAGATGGCGTTTTACTTCTAGCAACTTTTTGACTCACTTTTCCTTCATTTTTACCACATTTTTACCGTAATAAGTTTCAATGAAGTGATTGTACATTTGATAAGACTGTGCTCTAATTTCCAAAGGTTCCGAAACTTCTAATAATCTTCGTACAACCTAGGTCAAGTTATCACTGTTATCAACCTGTTATCGCCATGTTATCTCCGTGCTATCACGTGTTATCAAATAATCTTCGTACACTTTTCCTCGAGAGTTTCCAAAGGGGTCCCGTAACTTCAATAATCTCCGTATACCTAGGTCATGTTATCACTGTTATCAACCTGTTATCGCCATGTTATCTCGTGCTATCACGTGTTATCAAATAATCTTCGTACACTTTTCCTCGGAATTTCAAGGGTTCGTAACTTCCAATAATCTCCGACACCAGTCAAGTACACTGTATCAACTTCGCCAGTTATCTCCGGCTATCACGTGTATCAAATAATCTCGTACACTTTTCTCGATTTCAAGGGTCCGTAACTTCCAATAATCTCCGTATACCTAGGTCATGTTATCACTGTTATCAACCTGTTATCGCCATGTATCTCCGTGCTATCACGTGTTATCAAATAATCTTCGTACACTTTTCCTCGGAATTTCCAAGGGGTCCGTAACTTCCAATAATCTCCGTACACCTAGGTCAAGTTATCACTGTTATCAACCTGTTATCGCCATGTTATCTCCGTGCTATCACGTGTTATCAAATAATCTTCGTACACTTTTCCTCGGAGTTTCAAGGGTCCGTAACTTCCAATAATCTCCGTACACCTAGGTCATGTTATCACTGTTATCAACCTGTTATCGCCATGTTATCTCGTGCTTTCACGTTGTTATCAAATAATCTTCGTACACTTTTCCTCGGAGTTTCCAAGGGGTCCGTAACTTCCAATAATCTCCGTACACCTAGGTCATGTTATCACTGTTATCAACCTGTTTTCTCCATGTTATCTCCGTGTTATCACGTGTCATCAAATAATCTTCGTACACTTTTCCTCGGAGTTTCCAAGGGGTTCCGAAACTTCCAATAATCTTCGTACACCTAGGTCGTGTTATCATTGTTAACAACCTGTAATCTCGATGTTATCTCCGTGTTATCGCTTGTTATCAAGATAACCTTCGTACACCTAGGTCCATGTTATCACTGTTATCAAACTGTTATCGCCATGTTATCTCCCGTGTTATCACATGTTATCAGATAATCCCGTACACCTAGGTCATGTTATCACTGTTATCAACCTTTATCGCCATGTCATCGCCAATATTATCTCCGTTTATCAGATAATCTCGTATATTTTCCTCGGGGGTTCGGGCCCCTTTGCTAGTTTCTATGAATGGATTTAAATGGACTTTTTAAATTCGATTTAAAGGGCTCAATTAAGATCATATACTTTTCGATAATGTAATATGTAATTATTCGAATACCAATAGCGTATATAAAAGAGGTATATTATAATATAATATAACTAATTTATATTATTATATTACTATGTATTATTTATATTATAATATATATTACAATTAAAAGAGTTAAAATTTTTAATAATAATAAAATAGATATGTTACAGTTTCTCCTTCCTCTTAACCGTTTTCCTCTTAAACGAAAATGAGAAGCTGATTGACTTGTGCAAAAAACTCTCCGATGAGAATATCAACATAAGAAGTGCCTTGGTAGACAACTTCTGAATTCAAGTCCCCGTTCAGCGGAAACGTACGCAAGCAAGGTCAAGGCAAACACTAATACAGTGGGATCCAACGTTCTAGTTGCTAAACTCGATGAGAAATCAACCAACAAAGAAGTTGAAACGCGGGTTCTGGATGACATCCTGCAGACGAAAGAAGGAGGACCGGTGGTGCAGCAAGTTCGGAAACGAGACAATAGAGTATTCATCACTTTCAATGACCCTGTTGAATGTGCGAATGCTCTTAAGCTACTCCAAAGCACTCCGGCTGGTGCCACTCCTTTTACGCAAATCGAGACGCCGAAAAAGTACTATCCAGTTATCGCACTTTTCGTCAATGTTACCGACACGTCTGAGCTTTTGGCTGAACTAAAGCTCCGAAATCCTGGAATTAGGAACGACATTGGCGATATCAAGGTGATTTACAAAAAGCCTGGGACCAACACTGGACATGTGAAGATTCTGCTGACCAACCCTAAAAGCAAGGAAATCATCATGCATCGAGGACGTGTATTCTCGAACAACCAATCGCACAAAGTTGTTGAACCGGATCCAAACAGGGAAGTCAGGAGATGTTTCAAGTGCCAAAAGTATGGGCACACCACTAAATTCTGCAGAACAACCGGAAGTAGGTGTGGCAAATGCGCTGGACACCATGACACCAAGTCATGTTCGAACGCAACGTGTTCTCTGTGCTGTGCCAACTGTCAAGGCCAGCACGCAGCGGGTGATAAAATATGCTCAGAGCAGGTCAAGGCAGTAGAACGCTACCTGACCCATACCTCCCAAATAGATGCAAACCACTACCGTCCATACGAGACACACTTTGTCCTGCATTCAGATAAATCTTCGGCATAGCAGCGTGGCGTCAGCCTCCTTTCGCAGCTCATCTTGGACTTAGACATAGACATTGCTTTTATCCAAGAGCCCTATGCTTACAATGATCCCACCTTCTTCCTATCTAATGTCCCCATAGGGTACCAAGGCTTCCACAGCCTAACAGGTGACCATGCCTATGGGGCCGCGATTATTGCAAAAAAGGACTTACGCGCCAGACCTTGGCACAAAGGGAATACAAACCATGCTGCAGGTATCCAAGTGTGCTTCGGGAAGGAAGTATGGAATTTTTTCTCTGTGTACAATAAATTCTCAAATTCTTCTGTACGGCTGGCGCTGGAGCCTGTCCTAACAAGTTTGTCGTCCTCCGAAATCAGCAAATCTGTCATAGGTTTTGACCTAATGCAAAGAATGTGCTGTGGAACAGCCGCTTTACCGATACAAAAGGCAGGGAGTTGGAGGAACTCGTCTATCAGCACAACCTCTCAGTTGCCAATGCCGATTTGCAGGATTTGGCATATGTTCCACGTAATACAGGTTTCGTCGACGTTACACTTAAGGGGACCGAATTGACTTCTCGGGCTGGAGGTACCTGGACATGCCTTCTCTATCAGATCATCCTATATTTACTTTCGAATCGACATTCCGCAGAGGTCCGACACGGCGGGCCCACGAGGCCCTACGTTGCCAAAGCTAAGTGACATGAAGCTAGATGTATACCAAAGTTCACTCTCCAAAGCTATCCTACGTTAACATGTCGCACAACATGTCAGTAGCCGACATTGATGCATCTATTACCCGCCTTATGTCTCACAAATTTATACAAGTGCCAAAGAAAGTGAAATAGTCAGTCTGCCTGGTGGAAAGCCACCAAAATCACCGTGGTGGTGCAGGGAACTGTATGCATTGCGCAGTAACTCCGTACAGCAAAACGTGATTACGAGAAGTTCCCCACGCAGGCAAACAAAAATGTCTGTCAGCAGCTAAAGAGGGACTATCAGCGACTTATCCGGCAAAAGAAAGGCCTCCTCATGGAAAACTTTCTGTACGAACAACCTAAATGACGACTTCTTCGGGGCGCTGAAGAAGATTGCTCGTGGAAAGTCCTCACCAGTACTAACGGAGATTGTCAATGATGGTATAACAATCAGAGATAGACACTCGATAGCAGAGGCTTGCATAAATCACTTTTTTCCCAAAGAATCTGCCTCTAATCCACAGCATGAGGGTTTGGCTCGTGGCATCACAATGTGCTGGGACTACCGATCATGACTGACCCACCAGCGATTACCGCTTTCGAACTCCAACAAGCGCTTCAAAGCATGAAGAAGGGAAAGGCGCCTGGTCCAGACATGATATCTGTAGACCTTCTCCTGCTCAGTCGCGTATTCTGGAACAGTCTCTACTAACCTTGTTCAATGCATGCCTATGAACCAAGCTTACTTCCCGGTTCAGTGGCGCGAGTCGAAGGTTATCTGATCGCGAAACCAGATAAGGAGAACTATTCAGATCTATCTAGCTATCGTCCAATCAGCCTCTTAAACTGTATCGGGAAGGTGCTAGAAGAAAGTAATCTATAACAGGCTCATGTGGCTTGCTACAAGGCATAACTGGTTCAGCTCAAACCAACATGGCTTTCTGCCGGCAAATCCACTGAAACCGCCGCTCATGCTCTGATATCATACGTCGAACAAAACCTTTCTAAACGGAAATTTCCCGCTACAGCCTTTCTGGACATCAAAAGCGCCTTCGACTCTGCTTGGCATCCGGCGATTCTAGCTTCCCTGAACGCGAAAGGATGTCCAAGATATCTGATCAAGATTGTGGCCAGTTACCTCGGTAACCGCCCGGTCTCTATAGAAGTTTGCGGGGTCCAGAGGAAATCTATCGTGAGCGTCGGCTGTCCTCAAGGTAGTGTGCTGTCCCATTTTTGTGGAACGTAATTATCGATGACGCCTCTGCGAATGAATTTTCCTCACGACTGTTTAATCGTGGCGTATGCTGATGATGTGGTGGTGTCCACAGCCTCAGGGATCCCAGAAAAATCAGTGAGTATCTGCAGCAGATAGTCAGCTGTCTTCTTGCTTGGAGAAAGGACAGGAAGCTTCGCTTCAATTCAAGGAAAAACTGTGTCATGATTTTCAACCGCCTCAGGGATAGAACGAAGATCGACGGGCTCAGACTGATTGTTGGCGAGGATGCAATTGCGCCGTCCAAAGATTGCACCTACTTGGGACTTCACCTAGATGATAGCTTGAAGTGGCGTCTACATTTACAGGAAAAGGTGGCTGCTGCGAAGCGGCTATCGCACAGTATGCGCCGATATTACCGTCTCACCTGGGGACTAGACAGGTCTAGAATCCGGACATTCTATGACGCAGTTGTTCTTCCTACAGTGCTATATTGCTGCTCTGTCTGGGCCCATGTCTCTAAGCTTCAATGCTGCAAGAAGCTGCTGCGATCTGCTCAGCGTATTGTAGCTATTGGTATCTCTCGGTGCTTTAAGACAGTTTCGACGGGGGCCTTGCTAGTCCTGAGTAATGTTCTCCCACTCGACTATAAAGTTAAAGAGATTCTTGCTAAACGGACAATTCAGCTCGGTACCACAAACCTTTCACCATCAGCCAGAGCATTTGCAGAGGGGGTGATGAAAGACCAGCAAGATTGACTGGAAGCTATACAGCGGACACTCCAATTGGAAAACATAGCTTGGCCTTAGCCCCCTGACTATACAAGACTTCCCGAAACCTCAGCTAGCATTACCACATCGTGCCTTGGGCAATGTACAGTGACACCCTAATTCAATCCGAGTGTTCACTGACGGATCAAAGATCTGTGGACAAGTGGGTTTTAGCGTGCTGGTGTCTAATGACAAACGGGTACTCCAGGTTGTGCAAGGCAAGCTTCCATCGTCATCTTCAGTGTTCCAGGCTGAGGGTACAGCATCCTAGAGGCTTTAAAGCTTGTGTCGGAGATGCACGAATACAGAAGGGTAGAGCTGCTCTCAGACTCTCAGGCCGCTCTAAAAGCGTGCTACCCAGGAGGTAAAACCACCCAACTGTTTTTCTGACATACAAGCTATAATAGCGGAAATAGCAACAATCAAACGATTGAACTATGCTGGGTCCCTGGCCACGCCGATTACGAAGGGAACGAGGTAGCGGATAAACTGGCAAAAGAGGCCGCACTAACAGACCTACCAATATCGTCAATCCTCCCCCTATGGACACAGTACTTCTTCCTGTAAAGAGGAAGTTACGTAATGCTTGGGATGATGAATGGCGGAACTCGACGAAGGGAAGCCGCACCAGACAGTTCTTCCCACTGGCGTCAGACGCTGAAATTCTAGACTCATATCGGCCGTGCTATATCTCGAGTCAAATCCTAAGCGGACATTGCAGTCTTAACGCATACCTCTTCAGGTTTGGGCTCTCGGAGACTCCTGAGTGCTCTGCGGGTCCTCCAATGAAACTCTGGAGCATTTTCTGTTCGATTGCAGCTTATACAACGATCTAAGAGCAAACTTCGAGACACGTGCATAAGGTATGGGACAAGATGGCCGCCGGACCTTAGATGGATGATCAGGAGGAAGACTCTATGGAAGTCGTTGATCCGGTTTCGCCAGACTTTCTGGCAGACTTTCGTTACCCTTCCCTAGATAGTAACCTGCATCCCTGTGCTTATCATGTAAAGTGTTCAGTGTAATACAATTGGGTAAAACTCGAGTTTCGAGTATGCCCCTTTATAAAAAAAAATATGTTACAGTTTGCTTAACAAGATAGAGAAAATGATGAAGAAATCATAATAATAATAAAACAATAAATAAAGAAATCGCTGAAGTGTCTTGATCATCTTGGACGTGGGTGATCCAAGTATTTACGACTTTTATGCAAATCTTGCATTTACACAATCAGGTCGAGGGCTTCGTTATGAACGCTATACCCAACACTATAATATTTAATTACTATTAACCTAAATTAAAACTTTATTATGATTTTGATTTTCTTGCTATCTAGCCGTAAGACTGACTTTAATGTGTGTGTTTAAATTCAATGTAATTAAAATTTTTATTAATAAAAGTGATGGCGTTGATGAATATTTTGTTAATTGATGAAGTTTCCCATCGTCCCGTCATTTTTAAGCTTCGCCATACTCTTCATCCTGGTAGATTTTCAGAATGACGGGACAACAGGTCGGCATTTAAAATTTCGCGCACTTGCAAACGTGACCTAAATGAAGCTTCTCATTGTCCCGTCACTTTAGAGCTTCGCCATATACTTCATCCTAGTAAATCTTCAGAATGACGGGACAACGGGTGGGCATTAGGAATTTCGCGCACTTGCAAAACGTGACCCTAACGAACCTTCTCATTGTCCCGTCATTGTTAAGGCTCGCCATATTCACCACCCAGGCAGACTTTCAGAATGACGGGACAAAAGGGGTTGGCATTAGGAATTCGCGAACTTGCGAAACGTGACCTAAATGAATCTTCTCATTTGTCCCGTCATTATTAAATTTCGCCATATTCACCACCCAGGCAGACTTTCAGTATGACGGGACAATGATTTGAGTTACTGTCCCTTTTGGTTTTTGTGTATTTTATTATTATTATTTTGAAGTGCAGCGAGAGATGGAAGATACGTGCATTAGCATTTGTTTTGCAAGTCGATTCACGAGTTAACATCTTCTCTCTTTCTCTCTCGTTTCTTAACTGTTGATTTTTTTTTCCAGTTTTTGTTGTCTTGTTGGATTCTTATTAACTATCGGATAACCCAGTAACGCCCATTATTTACGATAACATGTGATAGGAGTACAGGTGAAATGAAGATAACAATAAAGGTAACAATAATAGATAAAGTAATTAATAATAAAAATAAATATACAATATAAGGTAATTAACATTATTAATGCAATTTATAAATGTAATTTATTATCACATAATTAAATATGAATTATACAAAATAATATACAAAATAGAAATTTCAAAAACAACAAAACACGTACATTAACTATCGGATAACCAGTAAATGCCATTATGTACGATAACATGTGATAGGAGTACAGATGAAATGGAGATAAGAACGAACAATAATAAAAATAATATACAGTATAAGGTGATTAAGATTATTAATGTGATTTATAATGTAATTTATAATCACATAATTAAATATGAATATACAGAAATAATATAGAAAAAGAAATTTCAAAATAATAAATAATACATACAAAAATATGATATATTTATGCACTATAGACCCATCCATCGATACTAAGATAACAGCAAGGGGTCAGGAACTCCGAGGAAAAGTGTACGGAGATTATTTGATAACATACGATGACACGGAGATAACATGGAGATAACATGTTGATAACAGTGATAACATGACCTAGGTGTACGAAGATTACTGGAAGTTTCGGACCCCTTGGATAACAGTGATAATTGGCAGGACCCCCTGGGTATATAGCATAAATACATAATGCACTAGTATCATCATCGATAGTGAGATAACAGTGATAAAATGTGATAATACAAGTCGACCCCTGGGGATTTAAGTTGATTATGCACTGTAGGACTCATTGTTGATACATGATCACGTGATAACAGTGATAACAGGTGATAATCTAAGTCGTCCCCTGGGTGGATTTAAGTCGATATTATGGTAGCATGATAACAGTGATAACACGAAATTATCTAAGTCGACCCTAGATGGACTTAAGTTATACAATGATAGCATGATAACAGTGATAACATGTGATAATGTAAGCCGACCCCCCTGGGTGGATTTCAGTTGATTCTATGATCACATGATAACAGTGATAACATGTGATAATCTAATCGACCCCAGGGTGGGTTTAAGTTGATTATGCACTATAAGGACTCATTGTTGATACATGATCGCATGATAACAGTGATAACATGTGATAATCTAAGCCGACCCCTGGGTGGATTTAAGCTGATACAATGATCATATGATAACAGTGATAAACATGTGATAATTTACGTCGACCCCTGAGTGGATTCAAGTGATTATGCACTATAGGACTCATTGTTGATACAATGATCACGTGATAACAGCGATAACACGTGATAATTTAAAGCGACCCCTGTGTGGAGTTAAGTTGATTATGCACTATAAGACTCATTGTTGATACAATGATCATAATGATAACAGTGATAACATGTGATAATGTAAGTCGATTCCGTGGGTGGATTTAAGTTGATACTATGATAACATGATAACAGTGATAACATGTGATAATTTGTACACCCCCCTGTGTGGATTTAAGTTGATTATGCACTATAGGACTCATTGTTTGATACAATGATCATATGATAACAGTGATAACATGTGATAATGTAAGCCGACCCCTGGGTGGTCATAAATGCATAATGCACCAGAGTGAGGTGAGTGCTGAACAGTAATCATGATACTTGCTCGGGTAACGAGGTGATGAAAACTTCTCAAAACATCAATTGGCACCACGTGAGATCTCGCATTCTTATACCAAACCAAGGAGGGGTCCGAAACTCCGAGGAAAGTGTACGAAGATTATTGGATAACATATGATAACACGGAGAAAACAGGTTGATAACAGTGATAACATGACTTAGGTGTACGAAAGATTATCTGATAACATGTGATAACACGGAAATAAATGGAAGATTACAGGTTGATAACGGTGATAACGTGACCTAGGTACACGAAGAATATCTGATAACATGTGATAACACGGAGATAACATGGAGATTACAGGTTGATAACAGTGATAACAAGAACCTAGGTGCACGAAGATTATCTGATAACATGTGATAACACGGAAAATAACAGGTAGATAACAGTGATAACATGATCTAGGACGCACGAAGAATTATCTGATAACATGTGATAAACACGGAGAATAACATGGAGATTACAGGTTGATAACAGTGATAACGTGACCTAGGTACAAAAGATTATCTGATAACATGTGATAACACGGAGATAAAATGGAGATTACAAGTTGATAACAGTGATAACGTGACCTAGGTACGAAGATTTATCTGATAACATGTGATAACACGGAAGATAACATGGAGATTACAGGTTGATAAACAGTGATAACAAGACCTAGGTGCACGAAAGATTATCTGATAACATGTGATAACACGAGATAAAATGGGAGATTACAGGTTGATAACAGTGATAACGTGACCTAGGTACACGAAGATTATCTTGAATAACATGTGATAACACGGAGAAACATGGAGATTAACAAGTTGATAACAGTGAAAACAGGACCTAGGTGCAACGAAAGATTATCTGATAACATGTGATACACGAATAACCGGTTGATAACAGTGATAACATGATCTAGGTGCACGAAGATTATCTGATACATGTGATAACACGGAGATAACATGGAGATTACAGGTTTGATAACAGTGATAACGTGACCTAGGTACACGAAGATTATACTGATAACATGTGATGACACGGAGATACATGGAGATTACAGGTTGATAAAGTGAAATATAAGCCTAGGTGCACGAAGATTATCTGATAACATGTGATAACACGGAAATAACAGGTAGATTACAAGTTGATAACAGTGATAACAAGACCTAGGTGCACGAAGATTATCTGATAACATGTGATAACACGGAGATAAAATGAGATTACAAGTTGATAACAGGGATATACAAGACCTAGGTACACGAAGATTATCTGATAACATGTGAACACGGAGGATAAAAATGGAGATTACAAGTTGATAACAGTGATAACGTGACCTAGGTACACGAAGATTATCTGATAACATGTGATAACACGGAATAAACATGGAGATTACAGGTTGATAACAAGTGATAACAGACCTAGGTGCACGAAGATTATCTGATAACATGTGATAACACGGGAAATAAACCGGTTGATAACAGTGATAACATGATCTAGGTGCACGAAGATTATCTGATAACATGTGATAACAACGGAGATAAAAATGGAGACTACAAGTTGATAACAGTGATAACGTGACCTAGGTACACGAAGATTATCTGATATAACATGTTGATAACACGGAGATAACATGGAGATTCAGGTTCATAAACAGTGATAACAAGACCTAGGTGCACGAAGATTATCTGATAACATGTGATAACACGGAAATAACCGGTTGATAACAGTGATAACATGATCTAGGTGCACGAAGATTATCTGATAACATGTGATAACACGGAGATAAAATGGAGATTAACAAGTTGATAACAGTGATAACGTGACCTAGGTACACGAAGATTATCTGATAACATGGTGATGACACGGAGATACATGGAGATTACAAGGTTGATAACAGTGATAATAAGACCTAGGTGCAACGAAGATTATCTGATAACATGTGAATAACACGGAAATACAGGTTGATAACAGTGATAACATGATCTAGGGGCACGAAGATTATCTGATAACATATGTGATACACGGAAATAACAGGTTGATAACAGTGATAACGTGACCTAGGTACACGAAGATTATCTGATAACATGTGATAACACGGAGATAACGTGGGATTACAGGTTGATAAACAGTGATAACATGACTCAGGTGTACGAAGAATTATTGCAAGTTTCGGACCCCTTATACCAAACTATTTACTATTCTCTATACGCAACAGAATTTTTTTTTATTTTGAACTTTTCGTTTCTTTTTCTCAACAACAGAAATTTATAGTTTTGGCAGAGTGCATCAAGGGGTCCGAAACTTCCAATAATTTTCAAACCCTAGGTCATGGTATCACTGTTATCAACCTGTTGTCTCCGTGTTATCTACTGTTATCAATAATCTCCGTGCACCTAGATCATGTTCAGTATTATCACCTGTTATCTCTATGATATCTCCTTGTTATCATGTTATCAAAATAATCTTTTAATTTTTCCTTGGAGTTTCGGACCCTTTGTCATTTACTTATTTATCTTGTTACTATTATCTCCTTTCTTTTCTCTCTGTTATCGTCTCCCAGCGGAAAATTAGGGATGTCGGCTAATCCTGAACGATATCCGTAACATATCCTAAAATATCCTGACCCAAGTCCGTTCGTGGATGAGTAAAAAAATTGTGTAGAAAATTGTGATCTTGATCATTGAGGGTACCATTAAGTATCCTGAAAAGCGTTTTTCAGGACGCTATTAAGTACCCTGAACATGTGTTATTCAGGTATTTCAATGTCAGGGTCCTGAACACCTTGGAAATGGGCGCAATTTCACTGCACTCAGAGTCCTGATTGGCATCCTGAAAACGTCCTTTTCAGGATATTTCCAGGGTCCTGAAACCATCTTTATTTTCTGCTGGGTACTACTATAACTATATCATCTCCAACTATCGAACTATTATTGAAGGTCATCCAAGCTGTGTGGAAATGTCCTTTTTCAGGATATTTCCAGGGTCCTGAAATCATCCTTAATTTTTCTGCTGGGCTACTACTTTACTATGTTATCTCCAACACTGAACAAAATTTTTTTGAAGGTCATCCAAGCTGTGTGAAAATGTCCTTTTTTCAGGATATTTCCAGGGTCCTTACTATGTCATCTCCAACTACTGAACAAAATTTTTTGAAGGTCATCCAAGCTGTGGAAGAAATTGTTTATCTTTTCCACGTAAAAACGCGTTTTGTGTGCTATGCGTGACTCAGACAATGGCTTCGCTGGTGTCATCCATTATTCATGAAAAAATGTAACACAACATGATCGGTTTTGCCTACTTTAGAAGCTTCTTGTTCTGTCCCTCCATTTTTTCAGCCTCTTTTTTTTATTCTCCTCTAAACTCTGTTAACAACCAAGGGCCGCCTACAGGTTTGGGCCCGAGGCCCGGGGTAAATAGTCCAACAGGGGCCCCCGCCATTAGAACATAGCAAGATAAACCGTAGCATTACTAGGACAGGGGCTCCTGGAATACTGGGGCCCTGGGCAATAGTCAAACAGGGGCCCCTCCCCATTAGCACATAGCAAGATGAACCGTAACACTACTAGGGCAGGGGCCCCTGGAATACTGGGACCCGGGTAATAGTCCAACAGGGGCCTCTAGAATGCTGGGCCCCTAGAATGCTGGGGCCCGGGACAATAGTCCAACGGGGGCCCCCCATTAGCACATAGCAAGATAAACGATAGCACTACTAGGACAGGGGCCCCTGGAATACTGGGACCCGGGGTAATAGTCAAACGGGGGCCCCTAGAATACTGGGACCCGGGGCAATAGTCCAACAGGGGCCTTCGCCATGGGCACATAGCAAGATAAACAGTAGCACTACTAGGACAGGGGCCCCTAGAATAACTGGGGCCCGAGGCAATGGACAAACAGGGGCCCCTAGAATGCTGGGGCCCGGGACAATAGTCCAACGGGGGCCCCACCATTAGCACATAGCAAGACAAACCCTAGCACTACTAGGAAAGGGGCCCCCATTAGCACATAGCCAGATAAACAGTAGCACTATTAGGACAGGGGCCCCTAGGATACCGGGGCCCGGGGTAGATTGCCCTTTTGTCCCTCGCCCTCTCTGGGCGGCACTAGTAACAACGGATAACGCGTGATACAAAAAATTACCAAGTTACGGTAATAAGCTTGGAAAAAGATGCTAAAATCGTTAGCATAGTCAATCATGCTTGAAAAGTGAGTCTTTTGTATGTATGGGATCATGCACATTCAACACCAGTTAAACACGCAAAGCAAAATAAATAAGTACACACCTAAAAATAGACTATTCTTAGTACAATCTTATAATATCTCTTATAAATATATATATATAATAGTAATAGTAGTTAGTAAATAAATAAGTACACACTTAAAAATAGACTATTCTTATTAAAATCTTATAATATCTCTTATATATATATATATATATATATATATATACGTATAAATAGTAAGAGTAATTAGTAAGTAAAATAAATAAGTACAGACCTTAAAATAGACTATTCTTATTATAATCTTTTAATTCTCTTATAGATATATAATTAGTAATACATATATTAGTATATATAAAAATATAATTATATATATTAATTATTATATAATATCTTATATATAATAATTATATAATAATATTTACAATAATATTCCACACACACAAATATTTAATAATTATATTATTTCACAGAATCGGACAATTTCTTTTGAAGTTGTATCCAAACTTATGTGGAAATAGGCTACGGCCTAAGCCGAGAAGAAAAAAAATAAATAAATATATATATCATATAATATAATTAATATAATAATATTATAATAGTAATTACTCGTTTAGGTGCAGAACGGAGGGTAAATATTTACGACTTTGTGGTGAAGTATGGAGATAGATAAGTGATGGGATAAGTAAGTGAGATAAAAATATTCTAAGTGGTAAAAGTGGGCTGTGTGCGTGATGATTTGGGTGGTACCGGGGTTTGCGTGCGACACGCCATCGACTGTTTCACTTGAAAAGCGCATCGTCGACGACAGTCGTAACGAGAAACCAAACCTCGGCTCCTATCATCAGAGGTTATCAAAAACTATCCTCTCTTATCTCTGTTCATCTGGGTTAACCCCCGAGTTTATCCCAGTTCAGTGTTTCCACTTTCAATTTCCCCTTTTTCCCCTCTTCCCTTATTTTTCCCCTTTTCCCCCTCTTCCTTATTTCCCCTTTTCCCCTCTCTGTACTTGAATACAAGGCTGTACTTTCAATTTCCCCCTTTTTCCACTCTTCCCTTATTTTTCCCTTTTCCCCTCTCCGTACTTGAATACAAGGCGTACTTTCAAATTTCCCCCTTTTCCCCACTCTTCCTTATTTTTCCCTTTTCCCGCTCCGTACTGAATACAGGCTGTACTTTTAGATTTCCCCCTTTTCCCCCTCTTCCTATTTTCCCCTTTTCCTCCTCCGTACTTGAATACAAGGCTTGTACTTCTAGATTTTCCCCGTTTTCCCCATCTTCCCTTATTTTTCCCTTTTCCCCTCCCCGTACTGAATACAAGGCTGTACTTTCAATTTCCCCTTTTTCCAATCTTCCCTTATTTTTCCCTTTTCCCCCCCGTACTTGAATACAAGGCTGTACTTTCAATTTCCCCTTTTTCCACTCTTCCCTTATTTTCCCTTTTCCCCTCTTCCCTTACTTTCCCCTTTTCCCCTCCCCGTACTGAATACAAAGGCTGTACTTTCAATTTCCCCTTTTTCCACTCTTCCCTTATTTTTCCCTTTCCCCTCTCCGTACTTGAATACAAGGCTGTACTTTCAATTTCCCCTTTTCCCTCTTCCCTTTTTTTTCCCTATTCCCCTCTCTCGTACTTGAATACAAGGCTGTACATTCAATTTCCCCTTTTTCCACTCTTTCCCTTATTTTTCCCTTTTCCCCCTCTTTCCCTTATCCCTTTTCCCTCTCCGTGCTTGAATACAAGGCTGTACTTTCATTTCCCCGTTTCCACTCTTTCCCTTACTTTTCCCCTTTTCCTCTCTCCGTACTTGAACCACAAGGCTGTACATTCAATTTCCCCTTTTTTCCACTCTTCCCTTATTTTTCCCTTTTCCCCCCTCTTCCCTTATTTTCCCCTTTTCCCTCTCCGTACTTGAATACAAGGCTGTACTTTCAATTTCCCCTTTTTCCACTCTTTCCCTTATTTTCCCTTTCCTCTCTCCGTACTTGAATACAAGGCTGTACTTTCAGTTTCCCTTTTTCCACTCTTCCTTATTTTTCCCTTTTCACCCTCTTCCTTATTTTTCCCCTTTTCCCTTCCTCCGTACTTGAATACAAGGCTGTACTTCTAGATTTCCCCGTTTTCCCCCTCTTCCCTTATTTTTCCCCTTTTCTTCCTCCGTACTTGAATAACAGGCGTTACTTCTAGATTTTCCCCGTTTTCCCCCCTCTCCCTTATTTTCCCCTTTTCCCCTCTCCGTACTTGAATACAAGGTTGTACTTTCAATTTCCCCTTTTTTCCACTCTTCCCCTTAACTTTTCTCTTTTCCCTTCTCCGTACTTGAATACAAGGCTGTACTTTCAAATCCCCTTTTTCCCCACACTCTTCCCTTATTTCCCTTTCCCTTCTTCCCTTATTTCCCCTTTTTCCCCTCACCGTACTGAATACAAGGCTGTACTTTTTCCCCTTTTCAGTACTTGAATAACAAGGCTGTAACTTTCAATTTCCCCTTTTCTCCCTCTTTCCCTTATTTTTCCCCTTTCTTCGCTTCCGTACTTGAATACAAGGCCTGTACTTTCAATTTCCACCTTTTTCCACTCTTCCCTTATTTTCCCCTTTTCCCCGCTCCGTACTTGAATACAAGGCTGTACTTTCAATTTCCCTTTTCCACTCTTCCTTATTTTTCCCTTTTCCCTCTTCGTACTGGAATACAAGGCTGTACTTTCGATTTCCCTCCTTTGCCACTCTTCCCTTATTTTTTCCTTTTCCCTCTCCGTACTTGAATACAAGGCTGTACTTTCAATTTCCCCTTTTTCCACTCTTCCCTTATTCTTCCTCCCCCCACCCCCTCCGTACCTAAATACAAGCTGTACTTTTAGATTTCCCCCCCGTACGAAAATGGAACTAGTTCTACACTAGTCCCTAAACACAGCCTGAACTAGGTCAGCAAAATTAACTAGTTCCGAGCTCGTGGCAAACTACGTTTGAACTAGATGCCAATTTGTTCTTATTAAGACGGCCAGTTCAGTTTTAGTTGTGAACTGCGTCGGAAATAGATTCATAATTTCACAAAAATGTACTTTTCTCAATTAAAAGTTTGGAAAAAATGAACAAGCCTCATACTAGTTCCGAACTGCGTTGGAAGGCTCTTTTCGTAAGAACCAGTTCTGAACTAGATTGATACTCGTTCGCGCAAAACTTGTGATCCTTGTAACAAAATCGGTAACCTCGGAGCTAGATACGAGCTAGTTTCAAACTACGGTTCAATGTTCTATGAACGGGGGTTCCATTACGAAGCTTTTCTACTGATACTTCGTCTTCCACTTAGTTTTATTTGAAGAAGTTAAAAATTTTCTAAGTCTACCGATTGCACATATTTTGACAATACGTACATGCCCTCTTCCATCATAAATATATTTTTGCTCGTACATTTTATCAGGTTAATTAAAAATTTATTTCACGTATATCTGAATGTTTCTCACTCGTAAATTTTTTAAACTTCCGAAGTCACATTTACACAACTTGGCAAACACAGTAACGTCTAGTTGACGACTGCTCATTGTCTAGACCGGTTTGCGTACAATTAACATGGCGTCTAGCACGCCTCGTGTTGAACGCTACTGGCTCAGAATATTTGAAAAAGTGAAGAATGTTAATTTCATACGTAGTGGCAATAAGTTGTGGGAAGAAAATTTTGCATAGCATGAACTGTGTCTGAAACTGATGGCGTCATAGTCGATACCACGTGCTACCAGAAATTTCGCCACCTTGCAGAGGGCGAATTTGCTTCAAGGGTGGACCAGATTAAAAAAGAAAGTATTTGGCTGTAAGTAGCAAACCGAAATGTTTACGATGTACAAATGAACTTGTATATAATGTATATATATTTTCACAGAAAAGAAAAATTCTGCGAAGAAGCTTTACAGGATCAGTGGTGAGGCTCCTCGGGTCAGCAGTATGGTAATGCAACGTGCAAGAGCTCTCAAACTAAATGCTGAGAACTTCAATTGGTATGACGCACTCTCTGTTCATTTTAATTTTCATGTTGATTACATAGTTTCATTTTTTTTGCAGACTGTGTGCAAGTGAGGCTTCTGCTGACGAGGTCAACAGAGATTCAAAACTAACATATGAGCTGCGAACAACTGCTGTAATCGACACCTACCTCCTGCCTCTGTCTTCATCATAGTTAAAACTTGTGAGGACCTGTCTCAAGTCTGTTTCTATCTACGTACGTTGGTTTGATGGGTTGAATTTTGCTTCAGTCAGCCTCCAAGTTTGTTTTCCTTCTACTGCTGTACTTATCTTCCAGTTTGAAGATTTTTTCCGTTAGTTTTTCCCATCATACCCCCCCCAAACTCCACTCTTGATGATGTATTTTTGAAATTGTTTGTAAACTGAATACAAAACTGTGTACTGAAACTCGAACGAATTCTTAGCGAGTCTAAACTAAATGTGAGAGGTTTACAAGCGACTGTGGATTGGTAGGTGGATCGCTGCTCAGAAGCGCGGTTAGCACGCCAAGAATAAGGCGTTGATCACGGCTTTGATTGGGAGGTTCAACTAGTATACATCGGCCAAGTGAGCTAGTTCAATTCACCGATTCAGCTAGTCGCAACATGGCGTTGGAACTAGTTCAATCGACCGATCCAACTAATTAAGTTACTGTGGCTTAAAACAGTTCACACGGCCGATCCCTCGTAGTTTGAGAGACGAGCGATACACGATGGAACGGTCAATCTGAACTAGCTAAAGCGTTCCAATTTTCTAGATCCATCGTGTCCCAACCTACCGATCAAGAACACCGAACACACGTTCGAAATCTGCTCAGACTAGCTCGGAACTAGTTTCATTTTCGTACGGGCCGGTTTGCCTCTTCCTCCATTTTTCCCTTTTTTCAGACTCCATTTCCACTTTCTCAGTGAAATTTCCCTGCAATAAGTGGAAACACTGTCCAATTTCCCGGATATAGTATTAAACACCGGTCTAGTGGTGTGATGTGAGGTAATAATATCGGATATAAGGGTGTGAAAGGTAACAAATCGGATAATAACACGGATAAGTGAAGATTTATAGGAAGAGATACGAAAGGTTATCGCTGTATAAGATTTAATGTCCGCAAAACAGAGGGTTAGCTAAATGCAAGGGGTCCGAAACTTCTAATAATCTTCGTACACCTAGTCTTGTTATCACTGTTATGACCCTGTTATTTACGTGTTATCTCATGTTTATCCAATAATCTTCGTACACCCTAGGTCATGTTATCACTGTTATCACCCTGTTATCTACGTGTTATCTCATGTTTTATCCAATAATCTTCGTACACCTAGGTCTTGTTATCACTGTATGACCCTGTTATCTACGTGTTATCATATGTTTATTCCAATAATCTTCGTACACCTAGGTCATGTTATCACTGTTATCACCGTTATTACGTGTTATCGCATGTTATCACTTGTTATCGAAATCTTCGTACCTCGTCGTCAGAGTTTCAGACCCCTAAGCTATATGGGTACGTTATTTGCTTCGCGTGCTTTACGAGATGTTATCATGTTATTATCATGTTAACATATCCAAGGGGGGTCCGAAAGTCCCAGGAAAAGTGTACGAAGATTATTGGATAACATAGGATAACACGGAGATAACATCGAGATAGCATGGAGATAGCAGGTTGATAACAGTGATAACATTACCCAGGTGTACGAAGATTATTGGATAACATATGATAACATGAGATAACATGGGAGATAACGGGGTTGATAACAACGATAACATCACATAGGTGTACGAAGATTATTGGAAGTTTCGGACCCCTTGTACATTTTTAATCGTTATACACTTCTG
Source organism: Eulimnadia texana (assembly GCA_002872375.1). Taxonomy (NCBI): domain Eukaryota; kingdom Metazoa; phylum Arthropoda; class Branchiopoda; order Diplostraca; family Limnadiidae; genus Eulimnadia; species Eulimnadia texana. The sequence goes on from NKDA01000028.1 coordinate 46,121, forward strand.
CAGCGTTGATAACTGTTAATAACCTAGCAGAAAATTAAGGATAGTTTCAGGACCCTGACATTGGAATAACCTGAATAATATATGTTCAGGGTACTTAACAGGGTCCTGAAAAAACCTTTTCAGGATACTTAATCAATGGCCTCAATAATCAAGATTAACAATTCTCAACACAATTTTTTTAAACTCATCCACGATCGAACGTGGTTCAGGATATTCAGGATATGTTACGGATATCGTTCAGGATGTAGGCCGACATCCTTAATTTTCCGCTGGGAACTGATAACAGTGGGGTAGCGAACCCCTCGATACGCATTATTTTAGTCGACTGACTGCTTGTGTGTTAAATTTTTACACAAACGAGTTTTGCAAATTTGGTTATTTGACGAATTTTACATTCATTTGCACTCTCCAGCTCAGTGGGTGACCTGAGTGATAACACGCTGATAACAGGGTGATAACACTATTGACGCAAATAAAGTAGCGAACCTGTTTTCTGTTATTTTAAATTGCGATTTGCAAAAATCCGTGATGTTTGTGAAAATGGACTGGAAAAGGGGGGTTCGCTACTCTAAAAAAATCGTGTTGTTGATAACACGATGATAACAGATGATAACACCCACTCATCACAAAATTAGGATACAATAAAAAATATCTGATAATTAGTTATATTTATTAGTTATAATTAATTAATATTAATTACTAATTAAATAATTATCCTAAAATGGACTGGAAAGAGGGGGGTTCGCTACTCTCAAAAAATTGTGTTGATAACACGATGATAACAGATGATAACACCCACTCTCACAAAATTAGGATAAAAATAAAAAAATAATCCTGATAATTAGTTAAATATTAATCAAATAATAATATTAATAATTTAAAGTATAATATAAATAATATATATTTATAATAATAATATAGTGAATTAATTATTATAATTAGTTAAATATAATGATTAATAATTAATACAAATACTATATAAATTACATTATAAATACTAAAAGGTGCCAATCTGAAGCCTAAAGAGACAAATCCATCGAGGGCAGCCTTGTTGATAACTGGAGCAAACGCTCAAAACATCGACAACAGCACTGGAGGTTGGAAGCAAAACCTGCCACCCCTCCATGTGGATCTTGAAGAAGAGCACGTCTCAACGCAGTATCGCAGGCTGCTCAACTCAAGGACATCCCAACCTTTAGAGTGGGAATTACGACCAAGTGTCTAAATACCCAACTGCGCCTTGACTGGCGTAATGCGCGACCTGCAAAGGAAACGTCGCTGAAAAAACTTCTTCAAGGGCTGGAACAAAAAATCCAAATGCAAGAGACCTGGAATGTCGAAGAAGCTGCCCATTACCTTCCTCGACCAACTATGGCCCCGGCACGACATACAAGAAACTTAGATCCACTGCCGAACTTCCATATTTACAGGACGGTTCTAAAGTGGTGACAGAAGTGGGAGCCGCGGCGGTAGTACTGACGCACAAAACAGGGATGTCCACAGCAAATCTTACCGTACTACCCTGAAACGCTTCGGTGACCCAGGCGGAGCAGCTGGCCATTCTGAAGGCGACTGAGTTTTTACTGAACCCAGACACCTACTCCACCGAATCATACATCTACTCGGACAGTCAAGCCTTCGCTCAAAATTCTCCAAATGCTGAACCGCGTTACAATACTCTTCGCTGAAGAAACGCTTGCGCGGAATACCGATAGACAATCCGAAAATGCTGAATTCAAGAATTTATGGATAATCCATTACAGTTTTGCATCCAAACTAAGAGATTTTGTTTAAAACTGTTTTTTTTTCTTCTAATTTTGCCGTGTACGTTCGGATTATAATAGGTTTGTTTGTTTTAGTTGACTCGTTTTTGTTTTGTGTTGTGTTTTCTTGTTTTTTGTTTTGTTTTAATGTTTTTTTTTGTTTTTTTTTGTTTTTTTTTGTTCTTGTTTTTGTTTTTTTGTTTTTGTTTTTGTTTTTACTTTTCTTTTCTTTCACATTTTCATTTTTTATAATGAGTAAATTTACTAATTGTAGCAATATTTACCATAAAGAAATTATAAACTGTAACATGTAAAAAGGGCCATAATCAATACTGGATTCCAGGCTTAGAATACACGCTTGAAATTATTATAAATATATTTAATAATATTTCGGCATTTGGATCAATTTACAACGCAATTTTAGAGAATTTTGGGCAAAAGAAGCTGATGGTTAATGTGATTCAGAATGTGTTATTTAATTAACGTGTGTGAATTTAGTCAGACAGGCGTGCTGTATACGGAGGATATAATTTTCTTTTATCTCGGAACTGTGTGTTGCCGTCATAAACGCGTGCCTCTCTATAGCGGACAACCATTATTAAATCAACTGTTGCGAATTTGTTAACTTTCTTGGTAATTAAAATTTTTTCGCGATTTTTTTGTGATTTTTCGACGTATTTTGAAAATGGAATTTTTGCATAGGCCTATTTAATTTAGCTGTCCGCAGTAGAGGAGTTAGCCTTTTCCTATAGGGCATACCTTAACGACTGCCCCCTATAGCGGACACCGTTATTAAATCAACTATTGCGAAATTTTGTAACTTTCTTTGCACCAAAATGTTTCGCCATTTTTTTGCAATTTTTTGGTTGTTTTAAAAAATAAACTTTTGCATAAGCGTAATTTAATAACAGCTGTCCGTAGTAGAGGGGACATAGTAGTCTTGAGCTGCTTTTTTACCTTTCCGTGATTCAACCCAATTGACCGTCAGCATTATCATTTGAAACCGCAAACACCCAAGAAAAAATAATTCGCTTTATTTATTTGTGAATGAATTTCGAATTTATTTGTTCGATTAATTAATTATTTATTTAATTAATATATATTATTATTTCGTGGAACAGTTTATTTTAATTTTTTAGTATTTATTATTTATTTAATATTTATATTTATATTCATATTCCTTAATCTTTATTTTTAATAATATTCTTAACTTTATTAATTAATATATTAATTAATTATAATGAGTTTATTTATTATATGATTATATAAATTAAATTTACTATTAATTAATATATTTTAATCTTATATTCATAATTAATATTCAATAATCTACTCTATGTCTCGTACTGATCAAGTGGATAACCACTGATAACAAGCTGATAACAGGTTGATGATAGCAAAGTTTTTAGCAAAGTGGTTGTACTTGATTTGGGATTGGAGATTAATTAAATTATACTATTAATTAATTTACTTAGTTTTATCATTCAAACTTAATATTCAATAATCTACTCTATGTCTCGTACTGATACAAGTGGATAACCACTGATAACAGGTTGATAACAGGTTGATAATAGCAAAGTTTTTTTCTTTTAGCAAAGTGGTTGTACTTCACTAAGAGAGCCGGTTTGTTTGAATGCAGATTAATTTAAATTATATTACTAATTAACATACT